>JAKTWT010000043.1:0-174309 GCA_030582155.1 Hansenula lynferdii | reverse complement strand
CCCAATCTAACTATTAACTTAAGTCACTATTCACTATGTCTAAATCTCAACACACTGTTCCGAGCCCAATGTTAGGTGATGAATCATCAATCGACCCTCTCAACCTAACCCCTTTTCAACATTTTTCAAACTAATAAATTCAAATCATGATTCAAAATTGATATTAATTGTGATTTTTTTTTATATAATTAATATAATATTATCGAAGCTGTATATATATATACTAGTATAATGTATACGTCAACGTTTATTTATTTTTAAGTTCATAATATTATACTAGACGATATTCGTACGTGTATATATTATATTTAAATAAAATATTTAATATATTAATTTAAAATTTTATATTATTAGTTTTATAATTTAAATTATAGTATTAGATTTATATTAAAATTATTTATTGATTATATATCTATTCAAATATTCATGGAGCTAATAGTACATACCAGTTGATTATCGTGTAATGCTAATATATGACATAATAATTCGCGAAAAGTGTTGTGTGTCTCTTAACATATATATTATCTAAGCATCAAGAATTTTTTTTTGTACATATTATATAGCGTACTATGTGAAAACTAATATACAAACGACTTTCCTAAATTACTTGTTTATTAGCATATTCAAGATGGACGGGGATGATCTTTTCGATGTTTTCGATGAGAAGCCCAGCCTGCCACCTCAAGTACCTTTGAGTAAACCGAAGGAAAGTGAAAAGGAACAAATCGAAGGGATTGGATCCAATGTCGAACAAACGAAGAAAAGATCTGCTTCACCAGGTGCCATAGAGCCAAAGAAAGCTAAGAAGGATAAAAAGTTAGTGGACAACAAGGAGAAATCTAAAGTTGTTCCATTGGTTGCTGACTCATTTGAGCAAGAAGCCTCAAGAGAAGTGCAAGCATCAAGTGGATTAATGCCAAAGACAAGTCAAGATGAAAAAGTTAAACTATCACATCAAGTCAGACATCAGGTTGCTGTACCATCTGGATATCCTTACAAACCTATTGGTGACCACAAAAGAGAAAATGAAGCTCGTTCATATCCATTCACATTGGATCCTTTCCAAGATACAGCCATTTCATGTATTGATAGAAGTGAAAGTGTCTTGGTCTCAGCTCATACATCCGCTGGTAAAACAGTTGTTGCTGAATATGCTATTGCTCAATCTTTAAGTGAGAAGCAAAGAGTTATTTATACTTCTCCTATCAAGGCATTATCAAATCAAAAATATCGTGAACTATTAGCTGAGTTCGGTGACGTCGGTTTAATGACTGGTGATGTTACAATCAATCCAGATGCTGGTTGTTTAGTCATGACCACTGAAATTTTAAGATCCATGTTGTATAGGGGTTCTGAGGTCATGAGAGAAGTTGCATGGGTTATTTTTGATGAAGTTCATTATATGAGAGATAAAGAACGTGGTGTTGTTTGGGAAGAAACTATTATCTTATTACCAGACAAGGTCCATTATGTGTTCTTATCCGCTACTATTCCTAATGCCATGGAATTTGCCGAGTGGATATGTAAAATTCATTCCCAACCTTGTCATGTTGTTTACACCGATTTCCGTCCAACTCCATTACAACATTATTTATTCCCAGCAAATGGTGATGGTATACATTTAGTTGTTGATGAAAAATCCACTTTCAGAGAAGAAAATTTCCAAAAAGCAATGGCATCCATCAGTGATAAACAAGGTGAAGATCCTAATTCGGCAGATAGAAGTAAAGGTAAAAAAGGTCAAACATTCAAAGGTGGTAATAAAGATGGTAAATCAGATATATATAAGATTGTAAAGATGATTTGGATTAAGAAATATAATCCTGTTATTGTGTTCTCTTTCAGTAAAAGGGACTGTGAATCATTGGCTTTGAAGATGAGTAAATTAGATTTTAATACAGAGGAAGAAAGAGAAACTTTGACCAAAATTTTTAACAATGCAGTTGATGTTTTACCAGAATCAGATAGAGAATTGCCACAAATCAAGCATATTTTGCCATTACTTAGACGTGGTATTGGTATTCATCATTCAGGGCTATTACCAATTTTGAAAGAAATTATCGAGATTTTGTTCCAAGAAGGGTTGTTAAAAGTTCTTTTCGCTACTGAAACCTTCTCCATTGGGTTAAATATGCCTGCTAAAACAGTTGTTTTCACCTCTGTTAGAAAATGGGATGGTAAAGGATTCCGTTGGGTTTCTGGTGGTGAATATATTCAAATGTCAGGTCGTGCAGGTCGTCGTGGGTTAGATGATCGTGGTATTGTTATTATGATGATTGATGAGAAAATGGAACCACAAGTTGCTAAAGGTATGGTTAAAGGTGAAGCTGATAGATTAGATTCAGCATTTCATCTAGGTTATAATATGATTTTGAATTTAATGAGAGTTGAAGGTATTTCACCAGAATTTATGTTGGAACATTCATTTTATCAATTTCAAAATGCGGCATCAGTTCCAGTATTAGAGAAGAAATTATACGAGGTTGAAGAAAACTTGAAAGCCATCACGATTGAAGATGAAAGTACCGTACGTGAATATTATGATATTCGTAAACAGTTGGATTCTTACAATGATGATGTATGTCATATAATTACACACCCAGCTCATATTTTGACCTTTTTACAAGGTGGTAGATTGTTGAAAATTAAAGTTGGTGAATTTGATTATGGTTGGGGTGTTGTTGTTGATTTTCAAAAAAGACAAAATAAGAGAAACAAAAGTGAAACGTTCACAGATCATCAATCATATATTATCAATATTTTGGTCAATACTATGTTTATTGATTCACCGACAAGTTTAATCAAACCTTTCCAACCAAATTTCCCAGAAGGTATTAGACCGGCAAAAGAAGGAGAAAAATCTAAAAATGAAGTTATTCCAATTACATTAGACTCTATAACGTCTGTTGGTAATATGAGATTATATTTGCCAAAAGATATGAAATCTAATCAACAGAAGGAAACTGTTTCCAAGAGTTTGACTGAAGTTCAACGTCGTTTCCCAGATGGTATTCCATTATTAGATCCAGTGGAAAATATGAAAATTGAAGATTCAGATTTCAAGACTTTATTGAAAAAAATTGAAGTTTTAGAATCAAAACTATATTCAAATCCATTATCTTTATCACCAAGATTAAAGACACTTTATGAAGAATATAGTGCAAAAGTTGCATTGAATGATGATGCTAAATCGATAAAGGAAAAAATTCTTGAAGCACAAGCTGTTATTCAATTAGATGATTTAAGACATCGCAAAAGAGTTTTACGTCGTTTAGGTTTCACCACTGCATCTGATGTTATTGAATTAAAAGGTCGTGTTGCATGTGAAATTAGTACAGGTGATGAATTATTATTAACAGAAATGATTTTTAATGGTAATTTCAATGAAATCACACCGGAACAAAGTGCAGCCTTATTATCATGTTTTGTTTTCCAAGAAAGATCAAAAGAAACACCAAGATTGAAACCAGAATTAGCAGAACCATTAAAACAAATGCAAGAAATGGCTAGTAAGATTGCTAAGATATCAAAAGAATCTAAGATTGAAATTGTGGAAAAGGATTATATTGAAACTTTTAGACCAGAATTAATGGAGATTGTGTTTGCATGGTGTAAAGGTGCCACTTTTACACAAATATGTAAAATGACTGATGTTTATGAAGGTAGTTTGATAAGAATGTTTAAAAGATTAGAGGAAATGTTGAGACAATTGGTTGTTGCAGCCAAAACAATTGGTAATGTTGCATTAGAAGAAAAAATGGAGAAAGCTATTGAACTTGTTCATAGGGATATTGTCAGTGCTGGCTCTCTATACTTGTGATTGTGTGTATTATAATTCAAAAAATGTTCGATATAGGAAATTGTAGCCTATCGGAAGATGGATAGATTTGAGAGATAACTCTTTTTAAATCTAAAAAAAACTCCGGGGGTTTCAAGTTATAAACGTTATATCGCTTGTAGTTATTGTTTAACTTCGTATAATTAAGTGGTTTAATTCTTAATTCATTAAAATGAGATATATACCACAAAACTGTGATGCTTTGTTTATGCTCCCCACTCTTTCTTCAACTCTGCTTATTCGACTTAGCAGTTCAACAACAATTCCAGGTGAGTTTACACTATTATACTGTCTTTGTGTAATACCGGCTGTTATTACTTTTGACACATCTGATAACAATTGCGACGCACGGAATTGAATTGCCTTTCAAATGTAACAAAATCTCCGTCTCAGCGATTACGCTTACCGCTGAGAACCTACGCGATTATTTCCGAAAGTACATAGACGGCACACCCGAGACTCTCCGTCCCCACAGAATTGCTACGCTCCCATTTATCCAGAATCCAGACGAACTACGTACGAACTTTGTACGTCACAGAGTTAAGACACAAAAGTGAACACAGTGAGTAATGGCTGGCGAATGGACCTGAGCTGTCCCGTATCTGTGTGGCAAGGTGAGCGGTGTATTAACTGGAGTGTCCACTATCTTATTTCCTACTTCAAGTTCTCTAACGTTTCATCCATCTAATTTATCAACAAAAAACCGTAAACACTCTTCGCTTATCAGCTCTGATTTCAGCAAAGACTCCAAATAAACGTCAAGGGCGAATTAGCAAAAGGGCGAGTGGGCGACGCGGGCGCTACCAGAGTTGTGCGTCAAAGCCGGACTCAAGAGCACGGTACGCGCAGCACAGCGAAGGGCTAGTTTGAGTAAAATCTGGGGTAAAATTGAGGTGCTCTGTTGAATAAAACAGACCATAAGAATGATCTGAGATTGGGGATAAGCTCCAGAGGATTAATGGAGTGCTATCTATCATATGGTCAAAAGATCGGCTCATCCTTACCCCAAAATTAAAGCTAATTTCCCGCTTTTCCTAGCTTTGAATCATGTTTTCTGCCAGCCTGCGGAGCTGACTAAGAAAACGGTAAGAGCCGCATCATCGCCATTGGACCCAAAAGATTCCTAACTCATCCGGGAATTATTTCACAAAGTTGTTAAATTTTAGTGGCAGGTGCATCTTTCCACTATGATTTCAAGATGATATTTATAAATTATTTTACAAGTTTATTGCCTCGTGGATTTTGTTGGAATGTCTATATAAAGAGAGCAATATCCCCAACATTTCTGACTTTGATCTGATTTTATTGACTATATAAAGTACAAGTACTCTATGCTCACAATATAACCAAGATATTATACCTTAGTACTTTTTACATTCATATTAATATACACACACAAAATGTCACCTTCAAAGATTATTGATAACAGCCAAGCTTCATTGATTGAAAAATTAAACCTACATGAAGACGTTCTTCTTCGTCACAATGCTTCAGTTCCAACTTTATACGAAGATGCTCTTTTAGAAAAAAAAACTGCAATCTCTTCAACTGGTGCTCTTTTGGCTTATTCTGGTAAAAAAACTGGTAGATCTCCAAAGGATAAAAGAATTGTCGATGAAGAATCTTCATCTGACAAGATTTGGTGGGGTCCAGTTAACAAGAAAGTTTCTGAACAAACTTGGAACATTTCTAAATCAAGAGCCGCTGACTATTTGAAAACTAGAGAAAAAGTTTATGTTGTTGATGCTTATGCCGGTTGGGACCCAAGATACAGATTGAAAATCCGTGTTGTTTGTGCTAGAGCTTATCATGCTTTATTTATGAGAAACATGTTGATTAGACCAACAGAAGAAGAATTGGAAAACTTTGGTGAGCCAGACTTTACCATTTATAACTCTGGTCAATTCCCTGCAAATATTTACACTCAAGGTATGACTTCTCCAACTTCTGTTGAAATCAATTTCAAAACTATGGAAATGGTTATCTTGGGTACTGAATACGCTGGTGAAATGAAGAAAGGTATCTTCACCGTTATGTTTTATTTAATGCCTGTTAATCACAATGTTTTAACTTTACATTCAAGTGCTAACCAAGGTGTTCAAAATCAAGATGTTACGTTATTCTTTGGTCTTTCAGGTACTGGTAAAACCACTTTATCAGCTGATCCAAACCGTTTATTGATTGGTGATGATGAACATTGTTGGTCAGATCAAGGTGTCTTCAATATTGAAGGTGGTTGTTACGCTAAATGTCTTGGTTTATCAGGTGAAAAGGAACCAGAAATTTTCAACGCTATCAAATTTGGTTCTGTTTTGGAAAATGTTGTTTATGACCAAGAATCAAGAGTTGTTGATTATGATGACTCTACAATCACTGAAAACACTAGATGTGCTTACCCAATTGATTATATTCCAAGTGCTAAAATCCCATGTTATGCCAACAGTCATCCAAAAAATATCATTTTGTTAACTTGTGATGCTAGTGGTGTTTTACCTCCAGTTTCTAAATTAACCAATGCTCAAGTTATGTATCATTTCATCTCTGGTTACACTTCTAAAATGGCTGGTACTGAAGAAGGTGTTACTGAACCAGAAGCAACATTCTCTGCTTGTTTTGGTCAACCATTCTTGGCTTTACATCCAATGAAATATGCTCAAATGTTATCTGATAAGATGTCTGAACATAATGCTAATGCTTACTTGTTAAACACTGGTTGGACCGGTTCTTCAGTTACAAAAGGTGGTAAACGTTGTCCATTGAAATATACCAGAGCTATTTTGGATTCTATTCATGATGGTTCTTTAGCTAAGGCTCAATATGAAACATTGCCAACTTTTGGTTTACAAATCCCAACTGGTATTAAAAATGTTCCAAAAGATATTTTAAATCCATCAAAAGCTTGGGTTGAAGGTACTGGTAAATATGATGGTGAAGTTAAAAAATTAGCTGGATTATTTGAAGAAAACTTTAAGAAATATTCTTCAGAAGCTACTAGCGAAGTTATTGCTGCTGGCCCACAATTTTAAGCTTTATCATATTATTTGTTTGCATATTTATAAAACCAATTGAACCTGGTGTTCACAATTATATCAATTATTATTAAATCTTAGGAGTTGTCATTAGTTTAGTATATATATTTACTATACACAGGAGTTTTAAATTTGAATATAAAGAAAATGTAGCTTTTTTGTATTTTTTTCTTTCATCGCTTTGCCCAAGGTGCTCTAGTTGTTTCAATTGTATCAGACGTTGACCAATTAGGTGCTCTTGTCATCTGTGAAGGTTGAGAAACCTGTGGAACTGGTGATCTCCTAGAAGTATTTGATGAGGTAAGTTTCTCCTGTAATGATTGTGAAGCCGAAGCTTTAGATTTCCAAGGTGCACAGACCATGGGTATTTGTGAAGATGAATGTTGTTTCCCTGTATGAGATGATGAAATTTTATCCTTCCATGAATAGTCAGAATTTTTTCCACTAGATTTCTCCGTAATATTATCTTCACCTGTATTGATTGGTAATGGTTGATTATTTCTAATTGATCTCCAGGGAAACAATACATTACCAAAATAAAAATGTTGTACTACAGGGAATTTATTAACCACTTCTGCAGAATACATCTTTAGCATTCCTTTTAATATTTTTTCCCAATTTTTAACGTTTGAAACATCATATAGTATTGGTGAATGTTCAAAAAATGCACCTTTTTTAACCTTGTATATAAATGCAATAGAATTGAAATATAAGTTCTTTAAACTATATTGATAAACCACTGAACGGTTGTTGATCATCTTTGGAGATACAGTGGGGATAGTCTTTGATGTTTTAAGAAGTTCAGAGGCACCCAAGATATAAGAAATATGGAAATGATCATCAAGCCCCCAAACACCATGACTCCCTGCAGGTTCTAATGAATATGTTATAATTAATTTCCTCACTAAGTCAAAATATCTTCCAAATAATATCAAAAAGTCATAACCATCAATTTCTTCTTGTTTTAATACATTTGTTTTCCATAATCCTGTTATGAATGCTAAGAAGTTTAATTCATGACCTGTCCCATAATCTAGTCTTTCTTTAGATCCGAATGCATTACATAAGTACCATCCAATCTCTTTAAGGAATCCCTGAGGATTTGGAAGTTCATAGTATGGGATCACATACTTGGTAAGTAATGATTCAAGCTCATTTTCGAATTTTGTATGCCAATCTCTGCAGGCTAGATTCCCATATCTTCTCGGCCCTTCTAAAGGCGGCACTTGATCCACCAGCACCGATAGCTCATTGAAAAGCTGTAGCAAAGAATTGATGTATGGTCTCGTTTGTAGTCTTTCTTGTAAAATCTTTGAGCTTTCGGCATCTTCAAAAATGGGTATTGGTAAGTCAACACCATGTGAGTACTTGTCAGCTTCTTGTTGATTATAAAGCAGGGTCTTTCCCAATACACCCCGTGGGACCTCTTTGTTCTCCACCAGCTCCACGATCTTTGTCAAGGCCCTTTGAAGTTCATAAAGCGCCACCGATGTCTGAAACGAGTGTAGACCTTGCGAGTCATGAATTCTCTTGACAGGCTCAGAGAAGTCAAATGTGGTTGGTGTGGTGATTTCAGAGCTGGGCGTCGTCATTGTCTGTTTGCGTGTTGAGCCGTGTCACAATTATGCAATAAATCACCGAATATCCAGTACAGATGTCCTCAAAGTCTGCGATCTCTCAGCTTTGCACTGGCTTTGCTGTTATTGTTAATGAGCCATTGAACATATCGGAAATTCGCGAAGAAAGGTTCCCGCGAATTTGATTTTCGATAGTGTCATTATTTGTTAAGCCCAACTCAGGGTTTTTGCACAATCAAGTTTGATCATTAGCAACTGGTTCAAGAGGGTTGAAGAGAACCTATCAAGCACTAAATTGAATCTCTAAGAAATCACAATGTCGTTGGAAGCAGCTTTGAGAGAGGAGAACTCGCACATTCTCAAGCGTCTTGACGGGAGACAGCCCAATCCTGGGGCTAGGGGACGTAAGTCCATGGACCGTTCCATGTCACCACATAATCAGCTGAGATCAACTTCAAGAGGGAGAAACAGCGGGAGATCAGCTGAGCCACGCAGCCGTGGTGCATCTAGAGCGGGCTCTCAAGGTGATAATGTCAATTACAGATGGTCGATTTTGTTTCGTGACCCTTCAGAAAGATTTGTTGACGGTGATGAAGCAGATAATGACGACGATGACGATGAATTAAGTGAAGAGGAACAGATCAGCGACGACGAGCAAGACTTTGAGTACGATCTGAACGAATTGAAACTGCCAAACTACAGGTGCTCTATAAATGATTTTTACAAGGGCAAAATGGCTTCTTCATCCAAATCAAACAGTACTTCTTCCAGCAGTGGTGCTGCCAGAATCATCAATAGTTTGACAAAGAATTTGGACTTCAAAGGCAATGAGGAACAACGAGTGAAAAAGGAAGGGGAGAAACTTGAGCAATTGAGTGAAGTTTTAGCATTAGAGAAGGGACTTGAAGATGCAAAAAGTCAAGGAAATGTCGTACCTCAATCAACTGTCGATCAAGTTTCTGAAAAACTTAGTGCCATTGGGTTTGACGGGAAGCTGACTGTCAATGATCTGATAAAACTGGAAAATGCCAAAGACTCCAAGTATGAAGAATACAAAAAGGCATTGATTGATGAGTCCAAAACCAACGAAGCGGGATCTCAGGATGAGGCGAATCAAGTTGAGCAAGAGGAAAGAATTATTCAGTCAGAACTAGATATCAATGAGGATAATTTAAGAGTCTCAAGAAGTATAACATTGGGGAGATTTTTTCAAAAAGGGCTCAAAAATTCTTCTATAAGTTCATACTTACTTTATATGGATCTATCGCAAGAATCAGTGAACTCACTTATATATACCATTGGGTCAGTGGTAAAATCTGGTGATGTTTTGTATGTTATAAATACGGTGAATGATGAAGATGGGATTGATTTTTATAAAAAGCAAACAGAAAGACTTACAAAAAGTACCATCTCTTTTATGAATTTAATTCAAGATCCTGATTTTAAATTACACGTTGTCATTGAAAGTATAAGTCAGCAATATCCAAAGCATTTTTTAAACGAATTGATTAAATATTTGAAACCAAGTCTATTGATTGTGTGTTTTAAATTAGTCACAAGTGAATTGTCAAATTACATCTCAAATATCCCAATGATGATTGTTAAAAGGAAACCAGCTCCAGGAAGAAGAAAATCAATGGGATGAGATATATCACTTCTACTAAGATTGTTTTGGTTTTCCTATTTCTTTATTCAAATACACAGTTTTATGTTTATATCTATGTTTATACGTTTTTTTTTTTTTCAATGACATGATGACCGTCTTTTTTATCTAATAAATTCGTAGTACGGACTTCAAGGCTCAGAGTAGATCTTAATTATATAGATTAAGTTTCAATTACTGGGAAGCTATTGTTTGCTACTTATAAACAGGACAACTAATTAGTAGTTTCATGACTTTTTCCCGATTCATCCACAGATCATCCGTATATTTACTTCCTCAGTTTGGTTATAGGGATGTGTTGATTAGTCTAAATTTGTATATTGTCTTCTGATAAAAGTTTACGCATGCTGGATGTGTTCGAACAATGGAAATTTCTCAAATATGCACATATTAGCTGGATATTTCCAACCCGCCTGAGCAGAATTAATACGTTTTCACCTTTCTTAGCTGGAAAATTGTAAGTGAGCTGTGCAGAGCACAGACTCAACTTGTATATTGTTGTTGTAATATAATCGGGAGAATAAAAGGAGCAGTTTATTTATTTATAGGCGGGAATATTATACCATGGTTCAAGCGGTAGGATAAATATGGCAATAGTCTATCAATCAGATCTTTAATTAGACGCTCGTACTTAGAATCGATAATGGTATAGTAACCTTGCAGATATAATGTTAATTAAAGTTCACTGTCTTTGCCAACAATTGTAGTGTGGTGGAATTTACATGCACCAACCTCTTATTGTTCATTATTTAGGTGTTGACCAAAACCCGTGTAACTGTAAGAGACGTATAGTATGGCACCTATGCAATTGGGTGGACAAACACTTGGATATATAGTTCATGTCACGGGTATATAGTGACCTTCATAATTGAGCGAGCCATGTTCAACTACCATGCTAATATAGACGCTTTGGGTTCAAAAACCAAATCGATTCCTTGTTTAGATTTCATTTTGAAGAACGTTGGCTTAAACTCCAGCAGGCTTTAGAAAACTCTTCTTTCCCCCCAAGAAAACCCGGGGACGCTACTATTGTTTAAAGTTGGCTGGGGTACGCTTAGCGATCTGCAGCCGAGTTTACAGCTTTTTACGCTGTCGGACAAATCATCACGTTGAAATTTTCTCAATTGTCTCGCGTTGACCAATAACATAGATTGTGATTATTTTTCAGTGAGCTGTGTTGTTGATCTGATGAGTGTGAAACTTTTGTAGCTCTAACAGCCCAACATGGCCCTGGTTATGAAGCAGAGCTATAAGAGTACTATATGTGCAGTATTGCGCCGATATTGGATTAGTTTTATATTGTGACAAGTTTCAAAGTCGAAGAAAAGATCACTACATATAATGAATAATTCAAAACATTGGACAAATTGACGGATCATTCATACGACCTCTTAATTATTTAACTCTTTACAAGTACCGTCGCCAACGAGACTAGTATATATCATTGGTTGTTCTCCCTCGCCCATGGCCTATGGCCCATGGCTAATGTGGATGTGTACTATGTAGCTGTGTTGTTTGTGAAATTAAAGTCACGAGTAAACGCATGATAATATAATTTACGCGTACGATATGTGTACATACATATCAACAAAGCCCCATCCTAAGAAATTTGCATGATCAATTCGAGAACGGGCAAAACAGTCATTAGTTTTTATAGGAATGATTTATACCTTGTAATTGGTGACTTAGAGTCGCACTGGTTGTTCCATGGAATCCTATAATCTATATGATGTTGACAATAAATATGTATTTCCGGGTTGACGCTTATTTGTCCACAGATGAAGTGTGGATCATATGGTGTGTATGTATTTCTTTTCATGTAGGAATCTGGAGAATGCTGGGCTGGGTTTGTGGAGGAAGGAGAATCTTCTGCAGGTTTCCGCCAGACTTTTACACGGTCAGACACTGGCCCGTGGGGTGTCGGGGCTGGAGACCGGAGTCTGGAGATAGCCTGGTCTGCCTAAAAATTCATGCGTAGCTAGAGGGGTTCTCTGCCTAGCTTACTGCTGTCGGAGGAGACCCGAACGAAAATTTCACTGACAAAACCACCACGCAAACTGTAGAATTATACACCCAAGCTCAAAATTTTGTATACGCAGGTGCGTACGGTCATATGATGAGTGTTGAGCTCACCGTGGGTAGAGCTGCCCCGTGCTAAAATGAAAAATTTTCAGCCTGGACCTTTGAACCATATGAAGATAGTAGGTGGAAAGCGTATTTTACCATTGGCCCACGTAAAATCCCGAGATTGGGAGTGTAGAAATAGGGTTCATCATGAATAAGTATCCTTCTAGCCTTGATGTTCCGGTGCACTTAGGCAGGAGTTTCTCAGCAGGTGGCTGCTGCAGTGCTTTATCTGACTCTAGTTAACTTGTTTTCTGGAACAGTGAGGCTGGCTTCGGTGAGCCCGGAAAAATAAGGATCATCATTGCTACAGAAGTTGGGGCCTGAGATTGACTCGAGAGCAATTGCTATAATGGGACATAGCCTTATAAACTCAATGGCTTTCTGTGGAGTAATAGTTCGACCTAGCTTCAGAATCTCTGTACGAACTTATAGGCATTAGATGATCTATTGATCGAATCGGAAAGATCTTAGCGGTAGTAAGTAGTAAGAGCGTCCGATTGTTTTTGGGTTTCTTTTCAATTTCGGGGACTTTTTGCCTACGGACAAACAAAGAAGCTGAGATTTTTGATTTTCACGATCGTCTCGAGGAAAAAAAAAAAACCCACAGGCTAGCCGCTACAGTTTGTTACTCATGACTGCGATTTCGCATGCTGTCTTTTTTTCTCATCCACAAAATATAAATACTTTATAGTTTTCCCTCCTGAGATTTCTTTCAAGCTTTCATAATTGTAACCCTTGATTGATCCTATAAATTGCTTATTATAACATTGTGGTATACCATTATCTAATTTTATTCAATTAACAAGATAATACACAATGTCATTTGCATTCAAAAGATTGGCATCTAAACGTGCTCTTTTAACAGGTTCTGCTATTGCAACAACCGCTGTTTCTTCATACTACTTAACCAGACCATCAGCTCAGATAGAAAATGATACCACTCTACCTCCTTTAATTCAATCTAGACCTCCACCTCCAACCAGAGAAGAATTATTAAAAAAATTGGAAACTACACCAAATTTTGATGTTTTAATCATTGGTGGTGGTGCTACAGGGACTGGTTCCGCTGTTGATGCCGCTACAAGAGGTTTAAACGTTGCTCTAGTTGAAAGAAATGATTTTGCGAGTGGTACATCTTCAAAATCAACAAAGATGGCGCATGGTGGTGTTAGATATTTGGAAAAAGCGGTTTGGCAATTATCAAAAGCTCAATTGGATTTGGTCATTGAAGCCTTAAATGAGCGTAATAACATGATCAAAACCGCTCCGCATTTAGTCACTGTTTTACCAATCTTGATTCCTGTTTACAACTATTGGCAAGTTCCTTATTTCTACGTTGGTACAAAGATGTACGATTTGTTTGCTGGTAGACAAAATTTGAGATCTTCTTATTTAATGGGTGCTGAAAAGACTTTAGCTGTCGCTCCACAATTAGATGGCTCAAAATTGAAAGCTGGTTTGGTTTACCATGATGGTTCTTTCAATGATTCTAGATTGAACTCAAGTTTGGCTATTACTGCTGTGGAAAATGGTGCTACCGCTTTAAATTACGTTGAAGTTACTCAATTATTGAAAGATAACGGTAAAGTTATCGGTGCCTTGGCTAAAGATCGTGAAACTGGTAAAGAATACAAAATTCATGCCAAGACTGTTGTTAATGCTACTGGTCCTTATTCTGATATCATTTTAGATATGGATAAAGACCCACAAGGTTTTGCTCCAAAAGAAATCCAAAAACCAAAGATGGTTGTTCCTTCTTCAGGTGTTCATATTGTTTTACCAGATTACTACTCTCCAAAACAATTGGGTATTTTAGATGCTAATACTTCTGATGGTCGTGTTATGTTCTTCTTACCATGGCAAGGTAAGGTTCTTGCTGGTACAACCGATGTTCCATTAGACAAGGTCCCTGAAAACCCAGTACCAACTGAAGCTGATATCCAGGATATTTTACAAGAATTGCAACATTATATCAAATTCCCAGTTAGAAGAGAAGACGTTTTAAGTGCCTGGTCAGGTATTAGACCATTAGTCAGAGATCCAAGAAAAGAAAGCACTGGTGGTACTCAAAACTTGGTGAGAAATCATTTGTTATTTACATCAGAAACCGGCTTGATCACTATTTCAGGTGGTAAATGGACTACATACAGAGAAATGGCTGAAGAGACTATCAATGAAGTTGTTAAGAATGGTCAGTTCCCAGTTAAAGGTTCAGTCACCAAAAACTTGATTTTAGCTGGTGGTGAAAATTATGAAAAAACTTTAGCTCCAAGATTGGCACAAAAATACGATGTCCCAGCTCACATTGCTGAACATTTAGCTGCTAACTATGGTACTAGAGCCCCATTAGTTTTGGAAATTTACAAGCAAGATAAATTCAATAGATTACCAGTTGCCTTAGCTTCTTCAGTGGAGAATGCCTCATATGAAGCTTTTGAACATCCGTTCAGTGTTGCTGAATTAAAGTATGGTATCCAAAACGAATACATTAGAACTCCAGTTGATTTCTTAGCTAGAAGAACAAGATTAGCATTTTTAGATTCCAAGACTGCAGCTGCTTCAATTGATGGTGTTGTTAAAGTGTTGGGTGATGAATTCCAATGGGATGAAGCTAGAAGAGCCGAAGAAATCACTAAAGCTGCTGAGTTTATTAAAACTTTCAACTAATTTTGACGTTTCAAATGATATTTAATTTTATGAATGGAAATGAGACAAGATAATCAACCAAAAGATCAAAAAGCAAAAAAAAAAAACTTAACCCAATATTCTACTAATAACTTTCATCACCTCGATTTTCTTCCATATTTCACTTTTATTTTTTATGAATTCAAGACGTTGAGTTTTTTATTTCCACATGCGGTATTCAAGAGTCTACTTTTTATCAATATTCAGCTCACTTTAAGTGATTATTTTTAAATATTCAATAAGAAGATAAGTAACAAAATGTTCAATTATTTAATCTTAAAAGTGGTTATAAAAGAAAAGTTTCAGGGGGATGACTCATATACCAGAATAGTATATGAAATTCATGACTTTATAATTTGATGTTTAGATAATTATACGATTTAATCTAGAACTAGTGACACAAGTAGCGTTGAATTATAATATAAGTTTATTTACTTCATAATGTTTATAATCGTTAGGTACTAATTTCAAATTTTCATAGTTGTTGATCAAATAGTTGAAATAAAAAGCCAAAGACTTTTCATTTGGTTTAACTTTTGCATTGAAATTTTTCAATACTGATTTATCATGTGAAGTTTCCTCTATTGAATTTAATGATATTGGTTGTTTTTTCAAATTGGGTATTGTTAATCTATAAGATTCATTGAAACTTGGGAAATCAACTCTAAATGATTTTTGCTTCCCATTTGAGTTTATTAAGGTTATTGTTTTTTCATTTGTTAATTTGTACAGCAGCTCCTTAAGTTCGTCATGTCTAGAGTCTTCTTTGGGTATATTACTAGGTCTAGGTGCTCTTGGTTTGTTGGATCTTGAATTGTTCCCTGGTGAGGAAACTTTATCAGAAGGATTAGGAGTGGTACTTCTGCTGGAATCGCCATCAGCGGTTGCGGTATTAGCATTCTTCTTTCTATTTCTGTTGTAATATCTTCTCTTTGGGTTAGCTTTTGGCTTTGTCTGTTCACTCATGGCTGTAATGTCTTTTTGAGCCATTATATAATAGTAATTATCTTGTGCATTTGTCATTATAAAATAAAATTGATATCAGGCTCCTTACATAAGCACCGGCTAAAACGAGCAAGTGCACGCTTGAACCGAGGCTTTGTGATTCACGACCGCAAAATTCAAATTTCAACCTGGGGTTTATTCTAGCTTCACATTAATAGCATAAGCGCAGCTGACCAGTGCAAAATCTTGACAGCTTATTCCAACCGAGGTCTTGCTAGCGATACTGTCATTTTTTATCTGGTTCAGTCTGAGAAGCCGAAGAACAGTGACTGTCTCCACCTTTTGACAGAACGCGGGTTTCCATTTGATTATTATCTCATTCATTTTTTAGCACAGACGTCTCCACTAAAACTTTATACAGATCAAAAGTATAAAAGCGTTGGGGTTTCTTTCAAATCGATGGCAACATTTCTAATCAAATTCAATCTCTTCAACCACTGATTGTGACAGAGCGCCAAATAACACAATGGAAAGACTCAACCAATTGAAAAACCACATCGTTTCACCTAAATCCCAAGTCACAGCTCAGAGAGACGATGATGTTGTTATAATTGCCGCCAACAGAACAGCCATCGCCAAAGGGTTCAAAGGTTCTTTCAAAGACACCCCTTCTGACGAGTTGCTTTACAAGTTTTTACTAAAGTTCTTGGACAATGTCAATATTGATCCTTCACTCATTGAAGATGTTGCCTGTGGTAATGTCTTGAACACTGGTGCTGGTGCCAGTGAGCATCGTGCTGCCTGTCTTGCCGCTGGAATACCAGATACTGCTGCATTTGTTGCCATCAATAGACAGTGTTCTTCTTCTCTTACCGCTGTGAATGATATTGCCAACAAGATTAAGGTTGGTCAAATCAAAGTTGGTTTAGCTCTTGGTACGGAATCAATGTCCAAAAATTACGGTCCTAAATCATTGAGCGCTATATCTGAGGCTGTTCGTCAAAATGCAGACGCCAAAAGATGTGAAATCCCAATGGGTATCACTAATGAAAATGTGGCAAGTAATTTCAGCGTTTCAAGAAAAGAGCAAGATGAATTTGCTGCAAACTCTTACAACAAGGCTGAACGTGCTGTATCCACTGATTTGTTTAAAGATGAAATTTTGCCTATTGAAGTCACTGTGAAGATTCCACAAAAGGGTGAAGATAACCCAAAAAAGCAAACAGTTACAGTTTCAAAGGATGAGGGCCCAAGAGCAGGTGTCACCCCAGAATCTCTAGGTAAAATCAAGCCAGCGTTCAAGAAGGATGGTGTCACGCATGCTGGTAATGCTTCTCAAGTTTCCGACGGTGCTGCTGGTGTCCTTTTAGCAAGACGTGATGTTGCCAAAGAATTGGGATTACCAATCTTGGGGAAATATGTCAATTTCAAATGTGTCGGTGTTCCACCAGAGATCATGGGTGTTGGTCCAGCTTATGCCATTCCATCTGTTTTATCAGCAGCTGGTTTATCAGTTGATGATATCGATATTTTCGAAATCAATGAAGCCTTCGCTGCTCAAGCATTATATTCTGTTAAAAAAGTTGGAATAGACCCTACAAAAGTCAATCCAAGAGGTGGTGCTATTGCTTTAGGGCATCCTTTAGCAACTACTGGTGCAAGACAAGTTGCAACAATATTCAGAGAGTTGGAGCCAGGTCAAATTGGTGTGACGAGTATGTGTATTGGTACCGGCATGGGTGCAGCAGCTGTCTTTGTTAAAGAGTAATTAATTTAATGTATCTATTTATGAAGAATATTCTCATGTGAATAAAGATGATGACCTTTCCTGCTTCCATATACACTTTTATTGTTTGAACGAATTAGTTGTAGTTCCTATATTCGAGTTTCTCGTGATAAATTTTTGCCGGAGATATTCTCGCGTAAAGATTGAGAAAAACAAAATATATTGTTTTCATATTTACTGTTGACGCCATCAACAAGAGAAAGCATCCAAACAACCTCCAAGCACTTCAACCAAAGATGACTCTAGTGGAAGAGATAAACAATAGATATGATAGAGATACATACTTCACTTCATCGATAAATTTACCGTCCAAGTCAAAGCAGAGACCAGCCTCACAAGATGTTAGACCAAGAAAGAGATTAGCACCAGGAACCTATAATTTATCAGCTATTGAATCTAATCTACACGGCACAGCCTTGACAGAAGACCTTCTCGAACAAAAGAACTCCATGAAGAGATTCGAAGAGTTGGATCGTGAAAATTATAATGAAAATGCTAGAATTGAATTACCTAAAAATGGGATGAATTTTGAATACACAAGATTTGAGGCCAACACACCTTTGTCTCAAAGACAGGTAGGGCCTAAAGGTGGAAGATTGAAACAAGGTTCAACAGCACAAGTGAAGAAGATCCTAGCGTCAAGAAAACAGCTGAGTAATTATCTTGATGAGGATGAAAAAAATGCTTCAATTCAATTCAGTGTTGTATCCAAGAAGAAAAATTTACAATTCATCGTTCCAGACAAGAAACTTTGTTCAATATGCGGTGATAATGCTCCAGGATCTTGTGTGAGGTGTAATTCTAGGGTCTGTAGTGTTAAATGTTCAACTGTTCATAATGAAACTAGATGTGCAAATTATTTCGGTTGATGTGTACAAGCTTATTTATATTTTAATGAATGATGATGGTTTCGAAGGGATCCTTTTGTAGTGAGATACAATGTATTGCTGACGTTTAAATTTAAAGCTTGATTGAGGGAAAAGTTAGTTCAAATATGAATCATAATGTGACTATATATAGGTAAATCCGTCTCGGAACTTCAAGAAAAAGTCAAAACTCAAGGACAGAATTTGACCCATATAAACAACCTTTCAGCTATCAATTGATCTCCTTAAAAAGTACCTTCGAACAACAATGTACCGTCCAAAGATAACGAGGGTAAACATTTTGATATCTCGTCGGTTTCAATCTCAGTTTAACGTGGCGATAATCGGTTCAGGTCCTGCCGGATTCTATACAGCTCATCGTCTAATTAATGAAAATTCGAATGTTAAAGTGAATATATTTGAAAAATTACCTACTCCTTTTGGTCTTTCCAGATATGGTGTTGCTCCAGATCATCCTGAAGTGAAAAATTGTGAAGATACATTCAATGAAGTGGCTAAATCATCACAATTTAAATTCTATGGTAATGTCACGGTTGGTAAAGATATCTCACTAGAAGAATTGAGTAAAAGATACAATGCTATAGTGTTTTCGTATGGATGCACACAGGACAATCAACTATCAATAGCTGGTGAAGACTCATCAGGTGTTATAAGTGCTAGAAAGTTTGTCGGTTGGTATAATGGACTACCAGAATGTCAAGGATTAAATCCACCATTAGATCAAGTTGAAGATATTGTGATTATAGGGAATGGTAATGTAGCAATTGATGTTGCCAGAATATTATTGACCCCATCAGATCAATTAAAAAAAACCGACATATCATATAATGCACTCAAGACTTTACAAAAATCGACTTTAAAGAATATCAAAATTGTTGCAAGAAGAGGATTTTTAGAGAGTGCATTCACAAATAAAGAAATAAGAGAGCTATTAGAACTTGAACAATATGGTATTAAATTCGAAGGTATCGAGTCTAGGATTTTGGATCCTTTAATTCCTTTCAAAAAAAAATTTGATAGAATTGTGTCAAGAAGAATTGATTTGATACTTAACCAAATGAAACCACCTAAAGAACGTAAAAAATTGAAATACACCATACCAGAAGTTTTCAATAAATTTTGGAAATTGGAGTATTTGCAATCACCAAAGGAAGTGTATCCAAATTCTAAAAATGAGAGATTGACCTCATCAATAGAATTTCAAAATAATCAACTTTATCATGAAACCGCAGATTCACCAGCAAAAGTCAAGCCTATTGAAGGATCCAAAACACTACAAAAAGCTGAACTGGTCATTACAAGTGTTGGATACAAAGGTATTTCGATTCCAGGAATGGATAAACTAGGTATTGTGTTTAACGAAAGAAAAGGTACTATTTCAAACGACAATGGGAAATTGATTAACGAACATGGTGCTGTATTACCTGGGCTTTATGCATCAGGATGGATTAGAAAAGGTTCAGCAGGTGTTATTGCATCCACAATGATGGATTCATTCACCACTGCAGATTTGATATTGAAAGATTTTGAAAATGGTATAATTGGAGATATTGAAGATGTCAAATCTCCATTGGATTTACCAAAAGCTGTTACATGGGAAGATTGGGAGAAATTGAACCAATTTGAAAAAAAGTTGGGTGAGAAGGTTGGTAAAGTAAGATTTAAAGTCGCAAACGTTCCCAAAATGTTGGAGATTATACGAGATGACACCAAAAATGAAGAAGAACAGCTAGAGAAATTCAAGTCTCAATGTTTCAACTGATTGGTGTGATATCCTACATTGTAAATATTCATATTTCTTCTAATAATGTCATAAACATAATGATTAAAGTTTTTATTTTGTATAAATGTCGATTTGTTCTGTAATTTGTATATGTGTATGTTAAAAAATGATAATAATGCCTGATCACTTGAAAACCAAACAAAAAAAAAAGAACTCCTCTCTTTTCAATTTCGTTAATTTTTATTTTATTTTTTTTGAATATCAAATCCTCATTAAACTTTGGTGCTTTTCATAGGGTTAATTTCTTTAATGTTCACCACCTTTATGATGACGTAAATGGAAATAGTATTCACATGAGTAACCAAAGATTAAAACAAAAGCGGTCAAATGTAATAATGGTTTACCGGTAGCGTTGTCATCGTTAAAGAAACGTTCTTTGTAACGAGCAATTGGACCAAAAGGTTTGTTTGGAGCAGCTTCACCTTGTGGTAAAGATTTGTAAAAGTTGACAACGTTGACTAAACGTTTGGCATTTGGGTTGGCACCAAGGTTCTAAAACAAAATAGTTAGTATTAATGTTCAAATAGGCTTTCAAAGAGCTGTTGAATTCGGTTTCTTTCTTCTCACTGGGAGTTATGTGTTGATCATTAGATCTTCGTGATTTGAGTATTTGATAAACTCCATAAATTAGAGTAACAGTCCATAATAATTTTCAGTCTAATTGGGTTCAATTGATCACCTTCCACCTCTTAGTATTCACATATTTAACTTGAAACTTCAATTCTTCTTGTGTACCCCCAATTCACATATTCACCCAAATTTTCAAAGGCAAGAACCTTCATCAACTAGATCTCAACTTATCAAACTCACTTTAGCAGAAGCGATCTTTGGTGGGATCAAAGTAGACAATTGACGTTTGACAATGAAAGACATCTTTGAAATTGAATAACTTTCGTTTCGTTGACAAAATTCAAGATTCTGGAGAATCAGCTTGTCAACAACAGGTTTTTTTCTTAATTTTTGGCCAAAGGGGGTTTTCGAAGCTACAATTTTCAATTGGAAGAGCATAAGTGCGAGAGACGCACCGGTACGGGTTATGCAGATTGTCGACTTCCCAAACCGGAAATAAAAGTGTCGCTTATTGTCGTTGTGTCTACAAAATGTGGAACGTAATTACAATATTCTGAATTAATATACATTGAATTTGAGGAGGACAGTTGTGGGTTCATGCTTGTGATATGTATAGCACTAAATTTAAGTTAGTATACTGACCAGCTTCTGAGAATTGAAATCTGTGTAGGTTGTTTTCCAATACTTACCATTGTTACCACGGACAAAGACATCTCCGTACTTTCTTGTTACCTTGTTATTGACAACTTCTTGTGTTTCTTCTAGAGTAATGTTCATGTAACCATCGATGGAATCTAAGACACCTATAATTTGATTGTTAGTTTGGTTCATCTAAGCATTGACAGAAGGTTTTAGCTTCGAAGTGGCAGCATACCGTGATATTCCTCACCAGAATATAGTTTCACAATGACTTTAGCACCTGATATATCCGATAGAAACTTTGATGGAGCTGATATTGTTGTGGCAGCGACCTCTTCAGACATGATTATATTTGATTATTTTGGTATGCAAATTAGGTATTACCGGTGAAGAGAGGAAGTAAAAAGATATGTGACTGTAGTGGCCCTTAAGTAGTTCAATTTCGATAATCAATCTTTCTTATAAATCACTTATGGAGATCTCTTTCCTATAAAGTTAGCTTCTCATTACATTGATCTATTTTCTTACTTATTGAGTTTAGACTACATTTTCGCGAAAGAGATCCGACTGTCACATGAGGAGTCACGTGAAAAATTCTCGGAAGTCGGACATCTGCCAAATTATAAGGTTTCGTAAATATTGGGCCAAAAAGAATTTAATCTTTTATTGTACCTATATAGTAGATTAGTGGGTAGTAAAAGCTCGAGTCACCTATATATAGGATATGAAATCATCTTATTAAAGCTCAACTGTGCTTTAGACTTCGTACGCGATTGCAGTATTTCAAGACAGTTTACGCCCCTAGGAGACTAGCGTTGTTGGTAATTCTCAGCCAGTGGCCGGCCACTCGAATTTTCAGACAGATTCATTCCAAAATGGAACGAGCATATCTCTGCCTAATTCAAGACCGATCTTTTACGCAGGTAATTAGGTGACCCATAAATAGGTTCGATGAGCCTCAGGCCGACTTCAGGCCCAGAGCGAACACTACGCCTTAGCTCGCTGGCTCGACTGGGTCCATCTTATCATATAACGCGTTGTGCTTATAGTTAACAGTAACACCCCCCATCTTCGCCAAACGTGTAATTTACTCTTTCTGGCTGTTTTCTTGATCTCGCTAATTTCTGGTGCAAAATTATCGCGTTTCCACTTTGACAAATATTTTGGCGGAAATTTTGATTTGCAATAATATACCAAGGAGAAAAAAATAGACGTGAGCGCCAGTGTTTTCAACAGGAATTCTACAATCGATTGATTCATATTTGAGACCAACTCCTTCATTTTATCAAAGCGCTAAAGAATACTTTGCTTAGGTGATATCAGTCGTTCATTCACATACCCTTACTCATCAGCTCTTTACGAAATCCACATTGAAACACAGAGCGCGCTATTTTAGGAATCAGGAATCTGAAGCTGTATACCAAAAGTTGTTGATATAGAGCTGCAATCTCTAACTTGATACCACCAACCTTTTTAAGGAAATAATAGGTACTTCATATACCAATCTCGAAATTAATATCTTTAAATCGCTCCAGGAGATCAATTTATTTGCACATTTTCACTTTCATATCAAGGTCTATTTATTAACTTTCAATACCATTCACAACACTAAACATAAAGAAAAGTGGCCACATAATTAAAATGACAGAAATCAGACTTGATGAGCCACTAGATACAGCACATAACTCATTTGTTGATGATGAAGATGAATCACATAGTTGCAGAAGATGTAATTTAGGCATATCTGAGGGACACGCATACGAATTAGGGGGAGATAGATGGCACATGTACTGCTTCAGCTGCTCCAAATGTTCAAAATTATTGGGTACTAGCTCGAACTTTTTGGTTCTGGGAACAGGTGATTTGATCTGCTCTGAGTGCTCTTACGCCTGTAATGGTTGTGGAAAAAAAATTGATGATTTAGCCATCTTGACTGGTGAACAAGCTTACTGCTCTTCATGTTTCTGTTGCAGAAACTGTAAGAAGAGAATTGAGGATTTAAGATATGCAAGAACTTCCAAAGGTTTATTTTGCATGAACTGCCATGAGAAGCTACTAGAGAAGAAGAAAAAACACGAGCAGGAGAAAAGGGCAAAACAAAGATTGAGTAACCTGCCTCCAAGCAGTAGATCAAGTATCAGATCAAGTAAATATAACAGCATGGAGAAATCATTGCCAAAGATACCACCAACTTCCAACACAGCTCCTCGAAGCTCCACTCCACCAAATGTGTCAAGTATCCACAACTCATCCATTGCTTCAGATGAGCTATCATCAGAAATATCTACACCGGATGTCTTAGAATTGCCAACATCAGTGGCCAGAACTTCAGTAATCCCACCAAGATCTCCAAAGAGAAAAGCAGTTTCCCTCACACCACAAGAACCTCAGACACACAATCCACAACTCCAAATTCCACCATCTGATCACTCTTCTTCAGCTTTGGATCCTCCAGTGACAATTGCCTCACATGAAAATACATCAACAAAAGTCGAATTATTCCCATCCAACCATGAACAATCTTATTTCAATAACTACGATGCGCCAAAACACCAATCTCCTGATCGCAGAGACGAACTTTCATCTAATGTATCACAGACAACACCAAAGCTGCAGAAGACTTTGGAAAATGACCCGACTCGCTCACCAAAGCAATCATTTGATCAGCAATTCAACAATCAAGGGGAGAATTTTGAAAGAGACTTCAGTCATGAAACACCTAGAAAAAATCAGTATTTGACTGATATGACACCAAATAGACAAACCATCATATCACCAAATGGGAAGAATAGACAGGCTGTTGTTATGGATAGTATGAGCTCAAGCTCGTCTAACAATATACTTTCCAGTTATATCAACGAGTCACCACCACCAAAGGTTCCAATACCTGAACTTCCGGCAGATGAAGACTACATAGACATGAATGATAGTGATGATGACCACATTTCAAAATATGCTCAAAATTCACAAGGATTTCAGGATTCTAGGCAATCAGATCGTATACCCTCGGGATTGAACATTCAAGGAATACCTTCATTAAGCAATGAGGATTACAATCATTTCCAAGATTCAGACGTACGAGATTTTCAGTCTACTCAAAGCACAATCCAAGAGTCTGCCGAGGATAATGATAAGTTTCACATTCAAGTTCCAAATACTCCACGCTCTTGGAAATTTGGAAACAATGACAGTAACAACATCAATGATGCTAGCACTTTGCTATCACCATCATCACCGTCTCCTTCAAATTCCAAGAAAAATGCACTAGCAAATATCACGAACGAATCTGGTGTTAGCAGAAGCAAATCAATCAAATCTCCGAAGACATTTTTGAGCTTCAGAAGACACAAAAAATCTGCCAGTGGCTCGTCTGTGGAACCTACACCTGGATCATCAACTTCACAAAAGAGCAAGTACCACTCACCGTTAATGGAAACCACCTCAAGATTTGAATCATCAAGTTTACACACTCCAAAACTCTCGACACATATAAGAGGGAAATCAGATAGTTCTCCATATCAAGGCGCTGCTCTTTTCACAACTCCCCCAGTCCCTGAGCATCGTCATCAGGGCTCATCAGTCACACGCTCTGGGACTCATTATAGAAGTGCATCTGATGCCAATACCTACCATAATGATCCAAATAATCTAACACAATATGAATTGGAACTTAGATCGTTGAGAACTGAAATTTTTGATTTGAAACAGGCAAGAACTAGTTTGAGAAATGAAGTGAGCGATTTGACAGCTCAAAGAGATGAACTAAATCTGGAAGTGTTACAAATGAACAGCAAGATGGAGAATATGAGACTAGAGTTTGAGAAACAGCAGCAACATTATCAGGCAAAGGAAATGGAAACATTACAAGCTCAGCAGCAAACGAAAGCACCAGTTCAGCAGACAGTGACCCAAGAGGAAGTTTTTAAATCTAATGATATTGCAAATGATGATAAACCATTAGTCACGGTTTTATCCCCACCACAAGATCAATTCAATGAAGCACAGCAAACCAAATCAAGAGGTAGATTTTGGAGAAGAAACAATGTCACCAAAAATATTGGTAATGTATTCAAAAACGATGCAATGTCCACTTCTCAGTCATCATATTCACTAAGCAACATCTTAGGGGATAACAAGGTCAATGGAGCTAATGCTAACAATGCAAATAATAGAGGGAATCCACAAATATCCGCTCCATTATTGAGGAAAGAAGAAGTTGACGAGATTGGAGGTAATGATAACAAGAAATTAATGGATGGTTCAAAATCTACAAATTATATCGATGTGGGTACATCTTCATCAACCTCAACTAAAAGCAATGTTTCATCAAATCCTACATTGATAATGAGTGATTTATTCAATTCAACTTTAGAAATGAGAACCTCTTTCGAAAAAAGATCTGTGCCATTGATTATTACAAGATTAATACAAGAAGTTGAATCTCGTGGATTGGATTCTGAAGGTATTTATAGAAAAAATGGTGGTACTTTGCAGATGAACAACATTTTGAAAGCCTTTAATAATTTGTTAACTGCAGATACTTCAAAGGAGCTAGAGGATTCTTTGGATGGTGATATAAACGCTGTTACAAGCTCACTGAAAAAATATCTATATCATCATTTACCCGAGCCAATCCTGAGCATGAATGTTTATGATTCATTCATCAAGGTTTCCACTATTGAGAAGTCAAAAGATAAGATTGAAAGCTTGACATCAGTTTTGAATCAACTACCTAAGGCAAATATTAAAACTTTGACTGCACTATTACTTCATATCAAAAAAGTTGAACAATACTCTCATTTGAACAAGATGACATATCACAATTTAGCAGTTGTATTTGCTCCAACTTTTACTAGAGTCTCAAGCGGTGAAAGAGAACTAGCGGATATGCAACCAAGAAATACAGTTACTGAGTTTTTATTGGTGAATCAAGATGACATTTTAAAGAATGTGAAATTAGATTGATATTCATGATTTGACAACTATGGAATCTTATTACATTCATATAGAGACCTGACTAACGACTTTAATGATCGAATTAATTGACAATTTTTATAATGACCTAAGACTTGTAGCCATTTTCTTTTAAAGCTATAACGTCTATTTTATATCGTATGTTTGATTTACGTGTTTCTCAAAATATGTACAACTTTTATTTCATGACAGTCAACAAGAAAGACTTCATATTTATTTGATGTTTTTGATCTCTGGGGCACTCAGCAATTCATACCTTTTGTAACCTGTTCTCAGTAAATGTTCGATCGTTGAAAACTCCTTCTTTGGTAAACTCTGATACTTTCCAAACTCTTCTCTTTGGAAATGTTAGCTATGAACAATTGATCCAAGCATTAGCTTCCTACTCACCTAGTATACTTTACGAAATGTGATCTATTTTCCTTAGACATGAAGTTAGTATATGACAAACAATTATGATTCCAAGCTTAAACGTACTTGTGGTTTAGTGTATGCAGCCCTTATGCACATTCTGTATAGCTTTAAAACTTCTTTTTGTAGACCAGAAAGCTTCCTCACTTTTGCTGGCATTGTATGTGCTTTCATTTGAGACTTGTTGTTCTGGAATTACGGAAAAAGCACCTTATATGATTTCATTATCTGGGGTTGATGTCTACCTCTTGAAAACGCTTCATAAATTTGGTTTTTCCGGAAGAAAGTGCGACAAGATTCAAATATTAGTAAGCAAAACTTTTTGTTAGTATGATATATCAAATTCAGTTCATTGAACATATTTGAGCTTAGGGGTCAATAATTCAACTGTTGACAGCTAATTACAACTTACAAGTTTCCCAATGATCAATGATGTAGCTTTGACTCTTTATTGACCTTCTTTGGCCGTTTAGTACTCGGAAACCTTCGAAGCTCATCGCGAAATTCAGACCAAAAATTTGACACCAGATCAACGTTTATTTGTTTATACAAAACAGATTCTTTTGATCTAGTATATTAACCAACTCAGTCTCATACGCTGTCATTCATGTTAGCACTAGGGCCTTCATCTTGTACATAATAAACCAAAGGCACCAAACATTCATTTAAAACACACCTCATCATGATATCCACAGCCAAATCCATCATTGTGTCGCTGTGCACTAAATTCGGGTACAGCGCTTCAATATATCCAGATCCAACGGACAGTCCAGCTGTTTCTAATACAATGGGATCTAGCCCCATAGTGACTGATACTTTTAAGCTATCCAATGCTCAATATTTCTTCTCCGTTGTCGGGTTCATATGGTGGGCGGTTATGATGTTTATCATATATTACGGATTCATAGAGATTTTTTTAAAATTTAACAGTCCCAAATATAATCCAAATGAGGTACAAATTGTCCATTCAGATGGTGCAAATGCGGATGAAATAATAGATCTTGATCAACTTTTGGAAGGTGTTAGTATTTTGAGACCAATTAAAGGTATAGATCCAGAACTTGAAACTTGTTTGGAAAGTTCCATTTTACAGAAATATCCAAAGGACAAATTACAGGTTTTATTTTGTGTTGAGAGTGCAGACGATCCAGCTATTCCTATAGTGCAGAAATTGATTGATACTTATAGTGATCTTGATGTTGAATTATTGATTGATGAATCATATGATGATAATCATTTTGGACCAAATCCAAAAATCAATAACTTGGCTAAAGGTTACAAACACGCCAAATTTGATATAATTTGGGTTTTAGATTCGAATGTTTATGTGAATCCAGGTACACTAATAAGGTCTGTAATTAATTTGCAAAAATCTATTGATAACGGATACAAGACATATGATCCTCAAACACAAAGAGGTAAACAGATCAAACTTATGCATCATGTCCCACTGGCATTATCATTAAATAACGATAATATATTAAGCAACCTAGGGGCGAGATTAGATGAAATGTTTTTATTCACATCGCACGCTAAGTTTTATGTTTTTTTCAATAAGGCATCTATTGCACCATGTGTTAATGGAAAATCAAATATTTATAGAAAATCAGATTTGGATTCATCAGTTGCCAAAATTGCTAAAGGCCAAATACCACTTATAAATAATAGAGAAAATATAGCCAAGGCAGCTCGTGAATTTGTTGAAAAACCTGGTGAAGGTATTAGATTTTTTTCAAGGTATATTGGTGAGGATAACATGATTGGTATTGCACTTTGGGAAGATGGTAAAGGTGGTAGAACCGGTATGACTGGCGATGTTGTTATTCAGCCTATTGGAAATGGAGAGGAATATGGAGGTCGTTATACTAATAAAATTAAAGATTACATCAATAGAAGAGTTCGTTGGTTAAGAGTTCGTAAATATATGGTATTAGCAGCCACTTTAGTTGAACCAACAACTGAAAGTTTATTGATTGGAGTTTTTGGTACTTATGGTTTATCAAATTTGTTTTTCCAAGGTCAATACAAAAAATGGATAATTCTTTTACATGAAATCATTTGGTGTTTTACTGATTATACCCAATTCAAGATCTTACTAAGGTATACCAATGATGATTTACTAAAAGATTTTGCAAAACCAACAGGAGGGTTTATTGGAAAAATTGATTTTGAGGAGAAATATGAATTAAAGAAATGGTTACCAATATGGATTCTTCGTGAAATTTTAGCATTACCAATTTGGATAATCGCAATGTGTGGAACAGAAATTGATTGGAGGAATAGACCTTTTAAAATCAGGACGGATTTATGTGCTGAAGAGTTATAGTGTATTATAAAATCAAATCATAGAACGACTTAATTGAGCATCATATATCGTGTAGGAAACAAACATATTTGCTAACCAGCATGTCCCATAGATCCATAGAATGCGTTTATGCCCATACTTTTTTAAATCACATCTCACGCACCACTTGCATATTACTTGTGCTTTTTTGCAAGACGCAAACTTTGATGAACATCAAATAATCATATGAGCTTCATGTCATTGAAATGCTGGTTGTACTTCAATCAGGCAACCATAAAACTTTATCTTGGTTTGACGGTTAAGGCGCTCAACACTAAAACTTGGTTCACATTAAAGGCAATTTAGCGAATATGCAATTGTTAAGAATTAATCTTGGTTGAAATGAGGTTACCAGTGGTCAAGAGTATACTTTAATGGATTCTCCGCAAGGGGTAGAGATATACGCTACCGATTTAAAATATACGGAACGATTGAACAAAGGAATCAGGATAATACGTTTCAATTTTGTAAATCGAAGTTATTCTAGGCCAGTCCATGCGTCTATCTATCTCTTATGAGTATTTTGCGGTTGATGAATTTGAGGTCAGTTGGATCTTTATACATATAAATCAAATGATTCTCAGGGGAAAACTTTTAGGGTGGCAGATTTATATTGTAGATCCATACGAATACCAGCTTGATACAATGCATGAGGTGGCAACGAGTTACAATTGGTTAAATTTTATGAGAAGGTTCGTAATACCGTCTATTAGGAATTCAGATCAAAGCGCTAATAAAATGAGGTACGAAGAGACTCAGAGAGGCTAAAAGAAACTTGGATCTTTAATTTAAAATGTAAGACATAAATTACTTCCATCGATGAAATCACGATTTGTGAAGGCACGCAGTGATGCTTTTTCAAGCTTGGTGATGCTTCGCTGAGAGCATCATGTATGCATCGATGCATTGTTGATCATTCTAAAAGTAGTTCACGGTTCACGGGTTGACGTTCTTCTTTGATACCGAAGTCGAGTGAGAGTCTGGAACGTGATGGCCAGAAGAAAGGAAAAGATAGAAATCTATCAGCATTTTCAAGTGGGACCTACGAGACGATTTAATATCAGTGCTTTTAGCTGTACACTCTATACAGCGTTTAGCACAACGTTGAAGAACCCGTTTATTTAGCCTTTTGTACGTGCCTGCCAATTGATTTGATTTTGTACAAGGATCATTTAACCAGGGTCCGAGTCTAGAAGTTCAAACTGATTTAACCTGAAGGGGAAACAATATTGATGTAGGCAAGGACATAACACACATAACCTGTGCTGTTTTGACCGGTTTGTAATACAAACAAGCGATGCCCATTCACAGTTGCCACAGGGGCCACATGCGTTATCAGTCTCTACAAGTCTCGATTCTAGCTGGAGACAGCCAGATCAAAGGTACCTGAAATATATATAAGCGCTGGATCCCCTTTAGCGCCATGCTCCATAAGGTTCCTGTTGATGTTAATAGCTCAAGATAGTCAAGACTATAGGAAGGTGAAATAGGGTATCTGAGATTGACCTAGAGGAGTTATTCATTACAATCAACACTGCTTGATCAAAGAGAGCCGCTGTGGATTAAAAGCGCGTTGAATTACAAAATAAGGGAGATATCAACTGAAGTACCAGATACTAATAATATTATTATTTCACAACTGAAAAGAAGGTTTAGTTGTACAGTTATCAAGGCAGGAAGACTCAATAACTGATCAATTGTTCAACAACGTTTAAAGATTTGGTTTTATATCCCAGGAGATCCACAAAACATATCACAATGACGACGATTCATCAAAGATCATTCTCAACTATAAGCATGGCGCATAGCACAAATACAGACACATCTTCCATATTCAGTGGCAGAAATGATAGTTTGGAATCTTCAAATGAACCGGCTACACCAAACTCTATTCATGACAAAATAGATGAACATGTCAACACTGATTCTTTAAAAGAAAAACCAATAGCTATTGACTGGGACAAGGATCCTTTCAATCCAACTCAAGAATTCGATATCGATGCAGATTCTTCAGCAGAAACTTTAAAATACCCATCACCTCCACAATTAGCACCTCTAGAAAGAGATCCATCTGCTCTATACCATTTGAGACTGGAGAATCCTGAAGAAAGTTTTAAAACCATCTTGAAAAGAAATGAAACCACCACAGTGAAAGACGTTTTGGATATTTTGCAGCGTAAATTCAATATGACTGGTGTACAAATAACGCTTTGTGATTCTATTACAGGTGAGAAAATACCTCTTCATGATGAGAATTCAAAAATGAAAATACAAAACGACAAATTAATAACTAATGGGGTTGAATATAAAAATCTATCCAAGGCATGTTTGGATCAAAATTCCAAATTTAAATTTATTGTCACAAAGGCAACTACTAATTCAAATCTTGCATCTCCAGTTTCAATCAATTCTTCTCCATATCGTGAATTGAAAAAAAAAGAAAGTTTTAGATCATTACGTGATTTTACCACCACTATTACATCAACAATATACCATCTAAGGTTGGAAAGTCGAGATGATACTTTCAAAACAATTTTGAAAAGAGATGAAACAACAACAGTCAAACAGGTACTGGATATTTTAAAACGTAAATTCAATTTAGACAATTTGCAAATTAACCTTCATGATCAAAAGGAAAACAAAACAATAAAGCTAGATAATGACACTTTGATAATAAAACTACAAAATGAAAAACTTTTATCAACCGGAATCGATGCTGATAAATTAAGCAAAGCTTGTTTGGATAAAGATTCTAGATTTAAATTCATCATATCAACTATTCGCTGTGCAATTGTCAAATCACCAACTTCAAGAGATTTAGTTTCCAAAAAGTTATCCAAGAACGTGAACTTTTCACCAATTACTCCAAATGCTGAAGTGTTATTAATTTCCACTCATGATATAGACTTGGATGAAATGAATTCACAATTGTATGCTGGTCATACAAGCAAACAATCCAAAAAATGGCGTAATGCTTATTACAATTTTTACAATCCTGCATATGACATTGAAGAAGAAGACTCTAATCAATATAAAGCATCTGCACAAACAAGAAAATTGAATGATATGCTAGTGGAAAAAAATATTAAAAGAGATCAAAATATGACATATCATTTAAAAATCAGTACGAAAAGTGGTGCATTCAGTACAATTTTCAAAAAAAATGAAAAGACAACAACAAAAGAAGTTATGGATATATTAGAGAAGAAATATTCAATGGAAAGTTTTGAAATAATATTGGAAGATCAATTACATCATAAATCAATAATGATTTTACAACCAAATGATATGATTGTAAAGATTCAAAATGATTATTTGTTACTTGATGGTGTTAAAATTGAAGAATTAAATAAGGCATGTATGGAAAAGGATAAAAGATTTAGACTTGTTATAAATTTTTTTTAATTTAATATAATCTGGGGTATGAAACGAAATAATATAGGGCGTTAATTTACATTGTATAGGGACATTGTTTAACATGTAATATCATTCATTAACTTTTGTATCTCATGTTCATATTAATCATTCATTGGTATCATTAGTTTGGGATTTTGTCCATATAATTGATTCCATCTCTTCAATCCACCATCAAGTATATATATCTTTGGTAATCTTGTTGGATCTTGTGAACAATTTGTGTTGAGCATCAAATACCTTAAAAATTTTCTTGCACTAGATGGACCTCGTTGTTGTGATCTCATACAATGGAAAATATAGGTATAATTTGCATCAAGTGGATATTGTTTTAGCAATTCAGGTATTGAAGCTTTAAAATTTGCTGATGGAAAGTTTATAGATTTGGGTAGTTTTACCTGTATGTTAGTATGAATCATTTAAATAATGCTCCTTGAATCCCAACTTACAAGTTTGTAATCTGAATCTCTAACATCAATAACTATAACTTTTGATAATTGATCCTTATCAATCCATTGCTTTAATGTATCAGGTGATAGTCTTTTGATATATAGCGAGTATAAGTGCTGTATGTGATCTATATCGGACATTCCTCTTGAATAAATTGGTGCCTTACAATGTAATCTTAGCTAGCCGATCTAGATGCCTTGCAATAAACGTTTAAAAACAATTCCCATAATGTGTCAATCTGAAATATAACCGTACCAATATCAAGAAAATCACGGTTATTCTCGGTGATTTGTTTGATCTCCGATGTGCGCTGTTAACCGAGATTCCGCAGATTGGAAATTCGATTTGGCATGTTTTTGGAGAAGAATATGTTTACAAGTTCATACACAAAGACACTTTTGTTTGATCAGCAAATTTGTGAGAAGAATGACGGGAAAATCTAAGCGCTGCCTTGAGTATGAACAACTGAAAGCTTGGCCGTACTAGTGATCTCGGTATCTCAAGGCTCTGTGCCCTTTTGCTAAATAAATAGAGAAGTTTATCTCAGCTATATATAAAGAGCATTGTTTGCCACCACAAGTCTTATTCAACAATAGCCATATTACTCAATAACAAGATAATATGCTTCCTGTTCCTCTGGAAATTAACGATCACAAGGCTATAGCGGCTCAATATGAAAGAGCCAGTACACAGATTCCATTTGGTGAATACTTGTTCAAAAGATTACAACAAGTTAAAGACGTTGGATCCATATTTGGTGTACCTGGTGATTTCAATTTGGGATTACTAGAACATTTGTACAAGACTGATTTGAACTGGATCGGTGGTTCTAATGAATTGAATTCTGGTTATGCTGCTGATGGTTATTCAAGATTTACAAACTCTTTAGGTGTGGTTATTACAACTTATGGTGTTGGTGAATTGAGTGCATTAAATGCCATTGCTGGTGGGTTTGCAGAATATTCAAAAATTTTACACATTGTTGGTATCCCAACTACTAATGTTATCCAAAATCAATCGCACAAACATTTACATCATTTAGTTCCAAATATTAACTCATTGGAAAAATCAGATTTCTACGTTTACACTAAAATGGTTGATGGTATATCATGTACCAGTAAGATCTTGGATAACGTTCATTCCCTTACCGATGATGTCGATGAAGTCATCAAGACGATATTCAAAACAAGCAGACCAGGTTATCTTTTCGTTCCTTTAGATATGGCTGACATGCTTGTTGATGGAACTCCATTGTTAAACGCTCCTGCAAATGAATTTCACGTTGTTTCGAAAGATTATGATTCAGAACTCACTGAACAATTGGCTGAAGAGATTTTGTCCTTGGTATCAAGATCTTCCAATCCGGCTATTCTCGCTGATGTCTTGTGTGACAGATATCATAAAGGTTCAGACTTGATTAGACAACTAGTAGATAAGACTCAAATCAGAAACTACACAACTTTTATGGGTAAATCAATCTTGAATGAATCTAATGAAAGCTTTGTTGGTGATTACATGGGTGATCTGTCAAACATTGGAGTTGCTGAAAATATTGAAAGCTCTGATCTCGTGTTATACGCTGGTCCTTACATCAATGAAATTAACACAGGGAAATATACATTTGGTTTGAAGGAAGAGCAGTTGGTCTTGTTACATCCTGATTATATCAAGATAGGCTCAAAAATTTATCATAACATTCATTTCATCAACGTATTGGATGCTATCGTCAAGAGAGTTGATCAATATGAAATTCCAATTGCCAAACCATTGTCTTTTGAAATATCTAAGAGATTCCCACATATCGAATCAAAAGCTGCTATCTCCCAATCAGTCATGTTGGAGAAATTTGAAAAATTCATTCAACCAAACGATGTCATTGTTTGTGAAACTGGGTCATTTATGTTTGGTTTGCCAGATTTGAGATTCCCAGAGAATGTTAAATACATTGCTCAAGGATTTTATTTGTCTATTGGTATGGCTTTGCCCTGCTCTACAGGTGTCGGTATCGCTATGAGAGATACAGGAAATACCAAAGGAAGATTGATTCTAGTTGAAGGTGATGGGTCTGCACAAATGACTATCCAAGAAATCTCATCATTTGTGCACCATGGATTGAATCCAATTGTTTTTTTACTAAACAACAGCGGTTACACTGTGGAAAGAATTATCGAAGGTGCAGAAAGAGATTACAATGATATTAAGCCATGGAATTGGTCCAAACTTTTCGAATTGTTTGAATTTGGTGACAAGCATGATAAAACTACATGTCAAACTGTGTCAAATGAGCAAGAGTTGGTGAAGGCTATGGCTTCCACTCATATTGAATCAGAAAGATTGAGATTATACGAAGTTCTTTTAGATCAAATGGATTGTCCATGGAGATTTCATCATATGAATGGTTATAGACATCTTACAGCCTCATCTAGTAACTGATAATTGCTTAATATGATTGATTGATTGACGTGTTTTTATTTTGGTTTTTGTTTTCAGTTCAAAGCATACGTTGGAGTTCAAATATGATTTTCGTTCTCTTTACTCACAAAAAAAAGAGCTTTTCATTATTACAAGTAGTACCTGGTAAATACGGTTGTATAGTATTCAATAATGAAGATCTATTTAAACAATCAATTTGTAGATTGTGTTTGATGTAGTTCAACTCTATATCAATCTTTATTCTGTAATTCATCTAGTGCAATGAGTGGGAAAATATTTATTCTTTCCCTCAGATATGGGGCAAAATCTGAATCATTTAAAGTCTTGAAAATCTTGCAAATTCTCCATCTTATATCTACCTTTTCGCTAAATGCAAATTTGAACAAAAGGTCAAACCCATTCTTGGGTTTATCATCAAGGTACTCAACAGTGTTATTGTTATAAATCAAATCATCCATAGTATAAACATCTATGGGAAACAATTCAACAAGTTGAATAAATTTTTCTAAATGACCTGGTATCATACTATTTAAATATTCTAGTATGGAATCAAGGTGATCATTCAAAGTTCCCATCAATTTTCCATCAATTGAATTAGACTGGTCCCAATTTATAACAAGTTTGAAATACTTATCTAAATTTTCAATCATTTTTATGATTTTAAATTCAAATATCCAATCGAAAATAACTAAATTTTTATTTCTTTTCAAGTAATAATCTTTTAAATTCACCTCTGTTGAGTCTTCATTACCGTTCATTGATGAATCATCTCTTTTTAAAATTTTCAAAACTTCATAAATATTAAATTTTTGTAATGTAACCCAAGTTGTTGTAGAGTCATGATTACCCTTAATTAAAAGATCTAATAAATCCATAAAATCCTGGGTTTTAATCAATTTTGTTTCAAATATCTCTATAGGATCTGAACGATGATCATTTGTTTGTATTTCATCCTTTTCCAAGTCATACCAAAAATCATATATATCACATGAATCTTTCATAATTGGATTATTTGTACCTATAATTTTCACGTTATGATAATTTGAATCATATTTTATCAATGCTTCCAAATTATAAAGATCAATCAATGGGAAATATAAAATCTTATCATTATGGAAATATAACTTGTTGAATCCATTCAAATAATTTGATAGAGACATTATGAATTGACAAAGTTCATCTGTGCTCTGTTGAGAATAAATCATTATATTGAAGTTTTTGTAATATGTTGAGTTCAGAGTCATTGATAGGGTCTTGAAAAATTTTAGCAATTTGGGTATCAACTTTAAATCTGTCTTGATTATAGAACTTGGTAATATTAATGGAAGTTTAATGGGTATTGTATGTAATAATGAGTCCATTGAGCTTGAATCTTGAGACTCTGTATCGGAATATAAATTGCTTGCAGGTAAATACTCAAGTATACCTGATTTGTATTTGATGTTGCCTGTTTCCATGGTTTCATTCGACAAAATTATTTTCTTTAATCCTAGTAATATTAAGCTGTGATAGATCTCATTATTTAGTTGTAAAAGCTTTTGTAAGCTGTGGTTTTGTTGACAAAATTGTTTATAAAGTGTCAAATCTATGCTGTTTAATGTGTTGAATAATTTTAATAATGTCGATATTTGATTGTCCATAATGTAAGATTGTATTGCAATGGTGATATGATGCTTGAACATGACAAAATTTGAAAGATGTGTGCCCACTGATATTGACTTTATTTTACCACCTCGTTCGTTTGTCTTGTCCTCAATTTTTTTCGTCACTGTGTAGAAAAAAAGAAGGTCGTCTTCGTGATCTTTGGTCTCATGAATTGTGTTAATCTCATTCAAGCTCATATGTTGAAAGTCCAAATTGGTCTCATCAACTGCAGTTTCATCTTCATCATTGGGAAGAAGGGAAAACTTGCCTGAAGACGTTTTGTGCAAGATGAAAACCGAGAAATCCTCCTTGAGATAATGCTCACTCTGATTCGGTATCATTAGCTCGGCTAAATGTGTCAAATTTTCTTTGAATCCAGGTATTCTTCTTGGAATTTGATGTCGTATCACAGCACCAACTTTATTGTCAAACTCAGCAGAGATCACGTACTTCACGATTCCAGGTTTTTGGATACCCAGTCCTGGAAACCCAGACTTTACTGGAGACGCATTGATAGACGATGACGATAATTTTTCATTAAGGTTTATTCTTGATGAGGCTCTGGGTAGCTTCGTCTTCTCCATTATAGCAGATTTCACTTTCCCCAAAATCACAGATTTCACCAGTAGTTCTTTATAGCCAAAGCATGTATTCAGCCGCTATAATGCGTTGATCTGGTCAAACAGTCAACTTGATGGCTTTCCAGCTTCTGCCATCAAACGCACAGATACCCGCGAAAATTACTGCGTAAATCTGGCCTTATTATTTCAATCTTCACTAAAATTCGCTGATGCGCGAAATCGTCGCGAAAGCGCGAAATTCACCCTGTCTTGATGCCTTTGCTGAAAAATATCGAAATTCCTATATCAACACTTGAAAATCCCCAAAAATTCAAACAGAGCTCGCCCCCTCCAATAAACAGCTCTCAGCGCTTAACCTACATCAACAACTACCAACACAACTCAAAATGTCTGCTTTAGATCAATCATTAGACGAAATCTTGTCCTCTAAACCAAAGAAACAATTCAACAAGAGAAAACCAGTCGCTAAAGCTAGAGTTGGTAAGAATGTTGTCAAACCAAAAGGACCAGCTAAAAAAGCTGCCCCAGCTCAACCAAAACAGGATAGAGCTGTTCTAGATGCTTCTTATGCTACTAAAGTTATTGTTTACAATTTACCAAAAGATATCAAACAAGACGCTATCAAGGTATGTTTAGTATAAATGATGGGAAAAAAAACAAACGATTGTCACTCGTTCGGAGAAAGATAAGATCGTGGGTGCCAATCTGAAAGCTTTATTATAAGCAGATTATACAGATTCACTCTGCAATCTCACCTTTGATGGAAATAGAGATAAACTGATAAAGGCGATGTAATGGATCGAAAATGAAAATTCAGTGTGATGTGATGTGATGTGACTTTTTGCCTAAGATTTGATTCGTATCGGATCTTTCAAAAATAAAACAAAATTGAAAAATAAAAGTGTGGCTATCTATTAAGCAGAGTTTTAAACGGAATATAAGGGTTCAGTTGATTCTGAGTTCAATACCGATAAAGCCAGTTTGATGTCACACTTTGTCCTTTATGTTTTATTTTGGCAACTCTGTACGTCTATGGAGCTTGTGTGTTTTTTTTTAATTTTTGGACAAGGGATCGTATTCGATACCCATCATCTGATTGGGTTGTTGCCAGCCTCTTTTGAAAGCGACATTACTGCTTGCACAAGAGAGAGTTGATTGGATCATTGGAATGTTAGGTAACTATATCCAGCTTGTTTGTTGGGCGAACGTTTGTTACTCGGAACAGTTTCTAGTGCCAATTTTTGGCTTCAAGCTTCTCAGTTTTTGTTCTTGCTTGAGGACAGCTATTTTTTTTTTAGCCAACTGGAACCTATCAAGAGTGAGAGTATGATCAAACAACTCAATATGTCAGATACACTGCTGTTAAAAGCTATATTAATATTTTTGAACACAAAGATGTATGTTGCTTGATAATTATTATGGGCAAAGACTTTGGTATATTTTACTGCTTCATGAGATCTGAATTCTTTTTATTTTGATAGGGGAAGGGGAAGCTCTCTTTATACATTTGTCCGTTGAAAATCAAGTCAAACGACCAAGCGATCAATTAATTTTACTTAGCAAAGATATTCACATTCATAAATGATCACGAATTTGGGATTGGCCTCTCAGTTTCAATCACCCATTGACAGAGGCTGTTATATTATGATGAGCTTTTGGAAAGGCTAGACGTTGCATATTTTGCATTTTACGAGGCTCTCTCAAGACTTTTTTTTTGTTTTTCAGTATAAAATTCAAATAGTTCAAAGTTACTAACATGTTCTTTTTTTAGGATTTCTTTGCATCTCAAGTTGGAGGTGTTGCAAGTGTTGCTTTATCATACAATGAAAAAGGTCAATCTAAAGGTATTGCTACTGTTATTTTCAAATCATCCACTAATGCTTCCAAAGCTGTTGAAAAATATAACGGTGCTCCAATTGATGGTGGTTCAACAAAACTGAAACTGGAATTAGTTATCGATCCAACTAAAAAACCTTTAAGTTCAAGAATTTCAGCTATTAGTGCTCCAGCTCAACCTAAAAAAACCTTGAAAGTTGGTAACAACAACAAGAAAGGTGGTGAAAAACAAGCTGGTAAACCACAAGCTAAAAAACAAGCTGGTAAACCAAAAAGTAAAAAACCAGCCAAAAAAACCATTGAACAATTAGACCAAGAAATGTCTGATTATTTTGAAAAAAAAGATTAAGAAGTTGAATTTGAAATGGTTTAACTCGCTTTTCACATTTTTTTAATTCTAACGACAACATTGGAATTAATTTAATCAATTGTTTTAGTTCTTTAGTGGTAATCACCTCATAATCCTGAGGTTCATTTTCTTTTTGTATAAGTTTATTTTTGATAGTATATCTGTTAATTAAGTTACAAAATTTGTAGTCTATTCGTTTTCCAAAATTATTCGTATTCTTCATTAAACTATTTACTTCCTTTAAAAGGTTAACCCACCTTTCATGCATATTTACAATTAACTAATATTCATACATTTAGTTCCTTCATTTTGAACCAGGGAAAAAAAAATCTAGTAAACCAGAAAATTTATCACCAGATCTTCTTGAAACATAAGTATTACCAGCACCTTCAAATTCAGATCTTCTTTGATGTTCACTTACTTCTGTGTTAAAACCTGGTTTAATCTTTGCAATGTTATGTTCTAATGGAGTTATTTCTTTATGTTCTTCACCTTCTACTACCCAATGATCTGGACGAAATGATTTTTCTCTATTATGTTCGATCCAACTAGATGACTTTTCATTAATATATGATATTTAAATTATAATTTGTGATAAACTTACGATTTAGTAATGTAGATTGAACCTATAGCTATTGATGAAATAAACCAAAAGTTTTGTTTAAAACTTTGGAATGCACTTGTTTGACTCATCTTATTATGGGATTTTATGAAGTTTAAGTACCAAACTCTTCTTATAATAGTCTTACTAAATTTTCTTGATTACCATTTTACATCTTTTTCAAATCTTATTGGTGATAAATTTGATAAATAGAAAATTAAAATCTCGGGGTTTCCTATTCCGGATAATTTCCTAATGCGGTGGAATTTACTCTTTTTTTCATCCGAGTTTAAATTGATAGAGCTTTTCTCCAGATTGTTAAACAAATAAACATTTGAAACAGTTCAAGCTTGTGTTTGCTGTTTATTGGATAAGAGATCGATATAATGACTGATAGATTACAAGTAGATCCTGCTGCTCATGCGGTTGCTGGTGGTATTGGTGGTGCTTTGAGTATGGCTGTTACTTATCCACTAGTCACTTTATCAACATTAGCACAAACTAAATCTTCCAAGGCATCTAAGAGTGAAAAACAAGGAGATGAAACCTCAAAGGATTCTCAAACTGTATCCACTATTTCTGCTGCTAAATATCTTTGGGAAAATGAAGGTATAAAGGGGTTTTATGCTGGATTGGAAAGTGCAATTTTTGGAATTTCATTAAACAATTTAGTTTATTATTATTTTTATGAAGCTATAACTAAAGCGATTTTAAATTCCAAATTGCAAAAAGGATCCAAAGGATCAAAGAGTTTATCATCATTAGAAAGTATAATCACTGGTGCTATTGCTGGTTCAATCACTTGTGTTTCATGTAATCCAATTTGGGTTGCAAATACTAGAATGACTGTTAAAAAGGATGGTGATAAACAATATTCAAATACAATTTCTGCATTAAAAGATATCATTGCCAAAGATGGTATAAAGACATTATTTGCTGGTGTTTTACCAGCTTTAATTCTTGTTTTGAATCCAATCATTCAATATACAATTTTTGAACAGTTGAAAAATTTGTTAAATAAGAGAACTAAAAATGGTATGACTTCATTACATGCCTTTTTCATTGGTGCATTGGGTAAACTTGCTGCAACTGGATCAACATATCCTTATATTACACTAAAGGCTAGAATGCATTTGAAGAAGGAGAATAATGGTGAAATTGCACCAAAAACTATCACACAATGGATTAAAGAGATTTATTCTAAAGAAGGTGTTCAAGGGTTTTATAACGGTATTCATGTTAAACTATCCCAAAGTGTATTGACCGCAGCATTTTTATTTTTTTTCAAAGAAGAATTGACAGGTGTGAGTATCAAGCTTTTGAGATTAATTAAAGCCTCACAAAATGCTCTTTCATTTCGTCAAAAGGCTTAAGAATTCATGTATAGTAATCTAAGAATATGTATTATACAGGTTAAAATATATATATATATATATATGTGAATCATGCAAAAGTTTGTTTCAGTTGTTCATAAGTGAAGAAGATAACAGCATTTGAAGGAACAGCTCTAGCTAAAGTGATACCTAATCCTTTATAAAACCCTTTGAATCCGTTATGTTTATGGATAATCCTAGCTGTTGATAAGAAATTAAGTTTTTCATTTAAATTTATAACAGAATTTGTTTGCATTTTACTCTTTATTGTATCTGCTGGGAATAATGATAAATTATAAGCGATACCAGCACAAGCACCACTAAATAGCAATTCAGGTATACTTTTCTCATTTCGTTGATTTTCTGGTCTCATTAATTTTAATTCTTTGGATACAAATTCATAAGTTCCAAACCATGAAGCTGTACCACCACTTTCTCTTAATAATGTACCTGTTTGACCATGCCAAAATCCACGAATACCAGATTCTTTAAAGATTGTAGAGATCATTTTTAAAATTGAAGATTGATTTGAAGAATAAACACGTTCAACTTGTAATTTACATTTAACCAATTCAATTGGAGTTAAAACATACGATGCAACAACACCACTAACACCACCAGCTAATACAAGGTATCTCAACGAAAGTTCTTGATCTGGTCTTAGATGTAGTTGTCCTTTTAAAAAATCTTGTGCCAAATTATAAGTAACGAAAAGACATGCATTCTCTGCAGCAGCACCTATTATAGGTGAAGTTAAACCTCTATAAAACCCATAAAGTCCTTCTTTTTTATAAGTCTGTTTGATACAGTCGATAGAGTTTAAGTATTTCAAAGGTTGATCATGTGGCTGGGATTGTAATCTAACTTTAACCGTGTCAAAGGGATATTCAATTACTTTACCAGTACATCCTGATAGCTATGATGAGACGTTAGTAAAAATTTCACCGACCCCAAAATAATTTCTCTTCAACTCACCGAACCAAACAAGATATCCTTCAAGCTTTCGTTGATGGAGCTCTGTGAGTCTGACATCCACTGTGTAGTTCTTTATCAAAGCAAATCTATAGATCTAACTGGCGGGAAAAGTCTTTTACAAGTTGTTGACTCACTAAAGAATCGAAGATGTTTATTGATAAATTTCCGGCTCGGGGACACAATCTGAGATTTCGAGCAATTGTGCCGGCCACGCCATCCGAATTTATGGGAAACTTCAAGAGAGCAGTTTAATTACTAGAATATTGATGATAAAGATATTAGTGGGGTTATACCGGATTAAAAGGGTAGTTATATTTGTCATTTGTAGTCATAGTTGTCCACTGATTAGAGTTTAGCGTGTTTTAGTGTTTAGACTGAGCGTTTGCTGGTTGGCGATGTAATAGTAGCAACGTTCGAGAAGCTCAGCTTTGGCACATTTAGTAATTAAATCGCTTCCCACTCGCCAAAACCGGGAGAAATTGAGATAATAATGATATATTTGACTAAATATGAGTAATGCGGACAATATAAGATCATTTAAAATCTCTTTAACTGGTTTTTATAACCTCTTTATTGGTGTTCTCGGTGGATTGTTATGCGGCATATTACGTAAAGCTCTGAGACGCATAGAAAACACTAGAACAAGTATGGTATAAATACCAAGGGGTCCCCCCATTTTTACACTACAACAACTTCAATTACCAAAGTAGCTCTAATTGATCAATTCAATACAACATAGACATAAGCTACCCCAATTGAATTCACATATATATATACACACAAAATGGTAAAGACTGTTGCTACCGGATTAGAAACTCCACAACCATTCCCACAAACTGCAGATCATGTATTGGATCTATTCTCATTAAAGGGTAAAGTTGCCAGTATCACTGGTTCATCAACTGGTATTGGATTAGAAGTCGCCAGAGCATATGCTCAAGCAGGTGCTGACGTGACCATTTGGTATAATTCTCATCCAGCAGATGATAAAGCTGAAGAAATTGCTAAAACTTATGGTGTGAAAGCCAAGGCTTATAAAGTCTCTTTAACTGATTTTAAATCTATTCAAGATGCCATTGATCAAATTGAAAAAGATTTCGGTACCATTGATATCTTTGTTTCCAACGCTGGTAAAGCTTGGACTGGTGGTGCGATCTTGGATCAAGATGACGATAAAGAATGGAATGATGTTATCGATTTAGATTTAAATTCAATCTACTATTTATCAAGAGCCATTGGTAAGATTTTTAAAAAAAATGGTAAAGGTTCATACATCATCACTGCTTCAATGTCTGGTAAAGTTGTCAATGTCCCACAAATGCAAAGTGGGTATAACGCTGCCAAAGCCGCAGTCATACATTTTGCCAAATCATTAGCTGTTGAATGGTCAGGTTTCGCAAGAGTCAATACTGTTTCACCAGGTTATATCGCCACTGAATTGACCAAATTTGCCGATGAAGAACTAAAGAAGGTTTGGTGGTCAATGATCCCATTGGGTGGAGAAGCTCTTCCAAAGGAATTGGTTGGTGCTTACTTATACTTGGCCTCAGATGCTGCTTCCTATGTTACCGGTACTGATATTGCCGTCGATGGTGGGTACACTGCTATATAATGAGATCGGGTACTTTTTGTCCTAGCGTACTTTTCGTGTTGATCTTGTTGATCTTCACTATTGTCTATGATTCTCAAAAAAAAAAGTTCTAGTATTGTACTTCCCAGGTGGAGATAACATCAACAATTTTACATATGTATGTTACATTTTAGTTCATAAACGTTATTGTTGAATTATTTATATGATTGTAGCTATATCTTGGGCGCCTTGCTGATTTTTGGTTTTGTGTCATGTTAAATTAGTTGTAGGAAAAATCTCATAGGAAGATCTATGGATCACCATGTCATTGATTTCAAATTTCTCTACATCTTTATTGGTTAGCTTGTTTGTGATTTATACCGTGGATAGTTGAAAATGTCGCAATTCATAAGAAGATCTAAAGCTAATGAAGATACTCACACGGATAATGTTGATGTCATTTCATCAAATTCAAGGACAACAACTTCAAAAGTGGAAGAACTTGAAAGAAAAGATTTGAGTCCTGACATCACAGAGAACAATAAAGTCCATCATAACGTTGTTTCCGCTTCAACTAGTGGTCCAAATACATCAAAGTTATTCGATTTCAACAACACTTCAATACCTGATGACATTTTCCAAAATTATACCTTTTTACCAAGAAATTACAAATCTAAACCTTTAGATCAAAATAACTTTGCTGATCTTCAAGGTGATGATTCACTCGCTGCTAAAGATCATCAAGATCGTGAGGGTAAAAATGATCATAATTTAACAACAGGCACTGGAACTTTTAAAAGTGCTTTGGATATTTATAATCCCCCTTCAGCAACTTCAATGCTTTCAAAAGATGTGGCAAATGCATATGAATTAAAAACAAGAGACATTGAACAACAAGATCAAGATCAAGATCAATTAGAAACAATGAATACATTAATTCCAACAAATCCATCGAATCTACCTCCACTGCCAAATGATTTGCTGAATTCACCCCTGGTAAATTTGACAACAATGCATAAAATTCAAAGATTCTTAAAATACCTTTTGGGTAGAAATCAACAGCCAATTTCAGATCCTGAAAGACAACCATTAATATCACCTATTGGTTCACCTATTGGTTCACCTATTGGTTCACCTGGTGGTGAAGTTTCAATAGCTCCAATAACTGGTCCTGCTTACGATTTGATTGGTAGATACCGTCAAATATTTTATGTATTGACAATTTTACTGATTATTGTTCTGTTACTGGTATTGTTGATTACTGGTGATTCACAATTATTAGCTTTAATATTTAGAGCTCTGCTTTGTTATTTATTGGGTGATAATTCTCAAAGATTATTAGGTGAAGATTTCTGTCCACGTTATGGTTGGTTTTGGCCCTGGACAATGGAATAATGAACTTATAACAATCATTGAAGAGGTTTTTAATTTTATAATGACTTTATGATCTTTGTTTATATTTGGGAGTTATATATGGGAGGTCGGTATACACACGTTATGGGTTAAGTAAAAGCAACAGTTTTTGAGTTGTTAATGGTGGCGAAAGGACAATATTTCACGAGTACGATATTTATTCATTTGGAGCCTCTTTTGATGGGGTTTTTAATTATAGTTATGCTTCTTTTTGTTTAATTAATCTTTAAGTACCAGTATATAATTTTATGATTATGTAAGCCTTTTTGAAGATTACATAATCTTTGTAGAAAAAAAAATTTATAGCATACACATCTCATCTCATCGCTAGATCATACCTATTGTTCGAAAGACTCCAACAGACTCAAGTTTCGAGACCAAAGATCCATTTAACGCATAATAATTTAAAAACATGGCCAAGAGAACCTCAAGTATAGCTAGTTCATCTCCAACTCAAAAGGCACACAAGAAATTTGATGAAGATGAATTCCATACAGCTGATGAAGGATCAGAAGATGAAAAAGCTATAGTAGAATCAGAAGATGAAAGTGATAGTGATGATGCTCCAGAAGAGGAAAGCGTGAGCACGGGGAAGAAACAATATGAAGCACATACAAATGAACAAGATAATTTATTAAAAGAGGAAAAAGAACGTGTTAAACAAAAAAGAATTGAACAACAAGAACGATTTATTAAACAACAAGAATTAAGAAAGATAAAATTAGCACAATTAGAAGAACAAGATTTAATTAAACAACAAAAAGAAGCTAAATTTGCTAAAGAAAAAGAGATTAAACAAAATAATAAATTAATTGAAGAAGAATTAATTCAAGAAGAATTATTAAAACAATTATCAAAAGAATCAAAATTATCAACATTAAAATCATTTCAAAAACAACAAAATAAAGCTAAAAAATTTAAAGATGCAGGTATTCAAGTTCATTCATTAACTTCATTAAATAAAAATAAAGTTATCAAAAGTTCTATTAATCGTGATTCATTATTAAATAAACGTAAGAAGAAGTTAAATAAAAGAATATAGTTATATGAGATTATTTAATTAATGGGTTGATGAGGATTTATTGATTGTAGAATTTTATAGATCTCTCAATCAGTTTAAGTTAAAATTTCTTGTTAATGATTAAATTATGTGACAAGACTTATATTGAATTTGTGACATACGGATGATTCATACAGTAATTATATTTTACAACTTCTAGTTGTTTAGAATGTAGAAAATGTATAGCTATTTATAAATGAATTTTTGACAGTGGTATGCTGACATCAAACATTTAATACTTGAACAATTAGTACAACATATTACTCAACTTCATCTTCTCCATATATCAATAGGACGCAAATTAAAATCTAGAACTAGTCATAAATCTTTCAAGTAATAATCATTCTTGCGCCACCATTTTTTCCCAATTGACACGGTAAATTAGGCTCTTAAAGATACGAGTGTCTTAGATGTTAATTGCTGAATCTTGCTTCTTGACAAGTGCTTTACCTGGAAGTTTTGATAAAGGATAATTTTTGAGTTGGCATACAGCTTATTTACTAGGTCAAACATATGATGTGATTAAACTTTCCAAGGCGTCTATAAATGTTATACTGATCATAGGGATAAAGTTCATGGTTATACCATTTGCCCTTTTCAAGTCTGTTCAGTTCTCAACTTTGCTGATCTCGTAAAGTGTTCGTTACAAAGCAACTTGTCAAGAAGTTGTTGAACTTTGAGTTTGGTATGGTCCTAATTACATTCTGATTATCAAAAGTCTATCCATTTATACGAAAACCTTATATATAAAAGTATGGAGATACTCGGAACTAGTTGAGTAATGATGATGATGATTCATTAAACAATTCAACTAGTTTGCTAAACCAGGGAACAAGAGAATACGTAACTTGTAAACATACAAACCTCAATTACGTCGATTGAAAGGCCCTACACGGCGAATCTGTGATGATCGCTTCATTCGCTTGTTCTGATGATTATGTGACAAGTGCATCGCAACACCCATTCCCGGTCAAAGTCGCCCCCTTGAATGGTGGATGGCCTGTCAAAAAAGCTCAAGAAATATGTTCTAGAATGGGTTTTTTTAAATAACAGTTGACAGCTTGTCACTTGTTGATCCTTTTTGGTTAACATGTGTAATTTAAAGTTTATTCAAGTTGACGTCTAGATGTTTAACTCACTCAATTTGGCAGATATATATTGCCTGAAGAGATATTAAGACTTCTATCATGCAACTATAGTGTATTCTCAAGTACGATGGGCTCACAGAGACCAAGTTGGACAATGGTCTGTGGGTGTAGTTCAATTGACTTGTCAAATTTATGAGTACAGGCCTTGTGAAGTTTTGTAGATCTCTTCATAATCGATAGTATGACATATCTGAAAGATCTATAAATAGATGGTGCCTACATTTCCAAGTTGAAGGAATTGTTAAACAAAAGTTAATATGTACGCCATACAATTGAACTTGTTGAAAATCACTGTATAATTATAGTTTATGAATCAATTAAGTTTGTATTTTAATTTTACAAGTTGCCCAAGGTCAAATCTTTTTGAATCGAGATATATATGGTGTAACGGTGTAACCTTAGTACTGTACCATCACCATATATGATCCTGACTGAGACATGTACAATTATCATTTACATCACAAACATGACATTGTACTTGATTTATACACTTCGTAAACCAAAACGTCTTTCCTCTTGATCAACCATCGCTGATGATCTTATTGGAGATCAAGTACTGAACACTGAACAGCTTCACCAAATTCATGATGGGCCCATCATATCCAACTTGATGCAATTTGCAGCATGTATCGGGAATGTAACAGTATAAACTCAAAGATTAGTACCACATTCAGCACACCCTAGTACAATTTCAAATTTACAACGCTACAAGAATTACCAAAGTCACTATTAACCATTTGATGAACCCTGACACTAGCAACGAATATAAAGTTGTTGGTCCAATAATTGAATTGACCAGATAAAATAATTTTAATTTATGATTTACACATTCGGGTCAAAGCGGTATTTTCCAATTATACCTCCACCCATATTAAAGTTATAAACCACAACGGCAATCGAGGAGGTTGTAATGTTGTAATACGAACACCTCAAATAGCTGCCTTGAACTTATTTGAGTATACTTTGTGAAGTGAATACGATTTCATGACATTTCGAGTTTTAAATTGTACGATTATAATGTATGAATCGGACGCCCTTCCTTTGCAGCTGGATCTGCTACAACCATCTTGGTACGAATTATGTACCTGGTATGGATTTAAGCTAGCGTTATACATGAAATCATAAATGTGATGAGATATAAGAGAATATGCCTTACCAAATTTTGTTTCAGCAATTCCTTGTCAATACGTGAACAATTTGATGACTGCTTCCTTCTAATCTGGTATCAGTGTTTGGATGCACACCGAGTTAAATATTTGAGGTACCGATCTGAGTATGTACCGATTAACTTTGAAGTTTGAACTGGTTATTTTATGTTGTTACGGCACTACATTGGTCACACGGCTTTTTTTTTCGATCCCAATATTTAAGCAATGATTGTTGATTTACAGATTAATGTTATTAAGCACGATCTTCAGCTTTACTATCTCCCTACAGTATCAACGCACAAGGCAAAAAATTCTCAAGTATCCATGGCTGAACATCATGAGAAATTACAGAGCATATGAGTTCCAAATATAATTGAATCCAGCTTATTTCCTTTCATGGGAAGTTGGAACATGTTCACGAATCAAGACTCTGAATATATGTAGTAATAGTGACTCGTGCCTTAAATACGCACTGTGGAATCAGTACCATAATCTCAGGTTCTTGTTACGAGATCTGAAGAGATCAAATTGTTTGGTGCATTTCTAGGAATTTTGAGAAATGGTCAAAGATGAAATATTCTTTGATGAACAGCTTTTACATTATACATGAAATTGACGATATATCCGAGATAATTATTGATCATCATAATTTGGATCAACATGGATTATCAAATTGAATCCTTGGTAATTTCCTTACCGTCTTTCCTGATTTGATTTAGCATGGTGTCGCGTAGTACTTAATGAGCTGTCAAATGAGATTTAAACGAAAGCCTAATTGGGCAGTGCTAGCTAGTACAAATCAGGACGCATTTACACCTCCAACATCAAAACGTCTCTTCCTCACTTTAAGGGCAGAAATATCCATCGATGCCTTGCATCTCTGAAACTTCAAACTACTACTTGTTTGTGTGCCTTCGCATTTTAGATTGTTAAACTTCGCAGCAGCATCAGTAAACTACGATTACATATTCGTGCACCGATCCTCATAGATCTCGATCTGGCTGGAATCAGAGGCTTCGTTCTTCTTTCCCTGCCAAACAAACCTCACCAGCTTGTATCTTGTATCTTGTATCCCTTGTGGAGAAAGTCGCCCTAATAGGTGATTGTAATAAAGGACATCATCTTCATATCACAAGAAAAAAATGAAGTCCATTGGAAACAATTTATTTAAACCTGGTATGTATTTGGGTCCACTTGTCGAGCGACTTGAGGTACTAACAAGCAGGGATTTTTTCGAAATCGTAGAGTTAAAGATTCACAAGTTGTGATCTGGTAACTTGCAACTTGCAATTTGTGAACTGCAACTTACAGCTTCTCTGTGAGACAAAGCAAATTCATACTTCATGAACAAGATGAGATGGAAACGTGCAGCAATAACCTTTAAAGTTTGGTGTAAGACTCTGTAAGTTTCAAAATAATTGGTATTTTGTATCTTGGTCCTGCTCGATTCGGAAACGTCTTGAAACCAAAGCGTATAATTTACCAGTTTCAACTTTCCACATGCTTAATAATTTTTCAATCTCGATCGAATCCTCCTGCATGAACTTACTATTTGTGTTTCGTATGAGGGATGATGGAAATGGTTTGTCCATACCACCCAATATTTCATATCTTGTAGAGTATATGTATTTCCATCTCAATTGCTCTTGATATTGCTACAAAGCTCAAGTTCATCCCAGCTTAGCATCTTGCTTGTTCAAGTTGAAACTTCGACATGAGCAGACCGCACATCACAATAATCACGATCCACTACTATGTACATATGTATTCCACAGATGATCAACTTTGCATAATACATGATTCAGCAGTCAAACGAAATCTTGAAACTCCAATCTGGTTAATCATGCTTGCAGAAGGCACACATGCACATTTCAATCTGTAAATTGAAACAAAACTTAGGCAGGAGTGCTAGGCAGGGATCTCAGAAATAGCCGAGCCCAGGCGGGCCGATGACTGACCAAACTGGCTCTGTCTGGCTTTCAAGTTTCTGTTCATCTCGGTTGATGAGAAGAATGCAAGTTGCACCGAGATCTGATCGACGTGAAGGAAATGTAGGTGAAGGGAATTTGATACTTGATAACTTGAGGTACGACTAGAATTTGTAACTTGTTCGCTTCAACATGTGATACATACATACAGACTTACAGTGATGAAGTAGAATGTGAAAGGTGGAACGCATTGAATGAAGCTGAATGAAATACAATGAACTTATTATTACCAATTTAAATTCCCATAGATATAACAGTTTGTTTTCGACTTATGACTCGTGAGTAATTTATGGCCAGTAATTTTTAAGACTGTGGCAGATTATTATATTGTACGTGTGCTTGGTACCTAGTACCTGTTGAAGCCATGTGCGTCCCATAAACCTTGGAAGGATAGGTGCAGAGTGCAGAGATTCAAATCAGCCAAAATACTTGAATAGTTTGTGTTTTTAATGAACACAGTGATAAACGTTACAAATCGAGCTATAAATCCTATTCTGAGTTGAATCGCTTCGAAATCTGAAAATTCTGAGCTCTTGCTTATAAGACATGAGTCTTTATGTTCGACACTGATTTTGAACCAGGTCAATTTGATGTGTATAGAAGCATATCAACAAACGTCGGAGTCAAACGCTCAACCAGCATTTTCCATGTGAAACTTCTAGGTTTTGATCGATCGAGAAGATGATATCTGTGCATCTAAATATTTACTAATTTCTACTAATTTCATGTGTATAGAAAGATCAGAGATAACCTAAAATAAGCAAATGTTGAAGCGCTTAGGCATATATTGATCAGCCCGAATCTTGCAGTAATTTATAGCTTTAGAGCTGTATCTCAAATGTTTTTTAAAATTAAACCTTGTTAATTGTGCCACAATCGTGATCAAATTATATTTTCGTTTGTTGTTTAATTTAACTGTATTTGTAACGGGTGTTGATTGTTGATCGAGATCTGAGATCATATATGTAACACCATATGATATAGTTTCAAATATAAATTAAACGATTTGAAATCAAAGACCCTAATGTTGACCTAAATTGTCGAATCTTTATAATGTTACCTAGTACCTACCGCAAAAAACACTCTGTTTAAAGGATCGTTAAAGGGCGCAGGGCGTAGATTATAGCTTTTAATTCTTTGCATTGCCTTTTCAACATTCAACCTTTTTGATCAATCTAGATTCGAGAATGTGTATATAAGTCAGCTTTGTATTTTACGAACTCAAATTGAAGGCAACCAAGGTTAGGGGACTTGACAGATCTTGTCTTGTCATATGTGTTATGTAAGAGCTCGTTGCTGCTCATGTACTGATATATTGATGTACATCTCACAAATATTTAAAGGATTCATAATCCAGATATGAGGACATGAAAAAGTCGACCAGGGTTTACTGTTGAATATTTCACCATGCCTCCATTGCCTCAAAGATAATCGATTATCGAATCATTACCTTGAGAGGTCTCTGGGTCAGCTTTGAAGTTTGTATCCAGCTATGTTCCAACTTCCCTGTCTCATTTCAACGTGGATTTTTCAGCTGATCTTGCAAGTTCTGTGACTGTAAGTGTCATGCAGGAATATGCACGCTAGCGAGAATGGTCTGCGCACGAATGTAAACCTTCGATGGTTCCGAGTTTGAGCGAGGGTTCAAACTTCAGATTACCACAGCCAAAGCAATAGCCTGAGTCAAGGGTTTGAACTTTGAAGTTGAGCTAGCTGGACCTAAGTGAGTTTCTCAAGTGGATCATAATTGAGGTGCTCACAAATGTTAAGCCCTTGAATGTGCTTGTTTGCAGATTGATTAAATAGAAGGGACGTGGGAGTCGGGACGTTCATTGAAAAGTTGTGGAGTCAATCTACAAAAAGCTATTTAATTACACAACTCAATTACAAAAGTGAATTAAGACGCTCTTGAATAATGCTAAAAATATAAAATCAATCTCCTCTGGTAATCGAAGTAAAGCTGCTTTCAAGTGGGTGAGAAATGTCACTTGTTAATGTGAGCTTCTTGCTACATACAGTCAGCAATAATCGATTAAGTTACGATCTAGCAGTTTGTGCTTGAAATCACTTGAAGCAATGCCTAATGATTAATGTAAGGCTCATAATTGAAACTTTAAAGCAAAACTTGGTGAATTTTGAAGTGATGATTTGATTGAATTGTGTGCACAATGTGCTAAAGAGATCAGATATGTGATTAAATACGAGCAATTATTGCTTCTCTTTATTAACTTTGTTCTATGAAATCATCAAGTGGTCGGATTGATGTATAACAGAATCAAGACTTTACCAAATATCCATTTGAAAACGTCGATTTATAATTGAATGACTGATCTGTTTCCATTAACAGAGCTCATAGACTACTAGTATACTTACAATTATATCTAGCGGCTATTTAGACACATTCCTTTGAGTTTAACTAAAGGCGTCACTTGATAAATTTAAATTGTGGTTTCCATGCTTTGCGCTTATTTTAAACATTATATTACTCAACTGGCAGGAATTATGGTCAGGTACTAAAACTGACATATATATCATTATAATGATTCTAGGACTTTCATAAGATCGTTTATAAATTTCTGGGAAGCAAAGCCCTTTTAAAACAATATTAGTCTATGTTTCTATGATACGACTTGTAGTTATCTATACAATTTATCTTTTCTAGGGTGGAAATTCAAAACAATTTAAAACATGTAACATGTATTAGGTTTGTGAAATCTGGGGCAACTCCGGACATGGTTAATTTGCTTTGAAACTTCAAAATTGTGAGCGTCTATGACCATTCATTCACTATTGATCTTTCATAAGCATCTCTTGGAAGATTGTATCCCTTTGACCATTGGTAATAAAAGAACTTGTTTATAACTAGTAGTATAGCTCATATAACATATAAGAACAGTCAAATGTTAGACTTGTAGATCTGTAACTTTGAGATTGTGTCTCAAATTTACGTAATCACACAAACATATATGAGGTAAAAATTCAGCTTTTATTAAAAGTTATCAGTGTAGCTAGAGCTTGTCTTGATTTGGGTCCCTATAAGTTGAATATAAATCCTTGAAAATTGCGAATGATTTGACTAAATGGTCAAAAATGTATTAAAGTATAAATAATAGTGAATTTTCACAGAATAATATGATCTACTACGTTTGAAGATTTTACGAAGATCGGTTTAGTTTTGAACAGCCTACTTGGGGACCTGATAATTACTCAAAAATTCGCTTGAAAGTTTAGCGTAAACCGTTTGTCTGTGCTTGTCTGTGCTTTATGTCTAGATTTGAACAAGCCATAACAAGGATCAAGAACTAACATACACTCATAAGGTATAACATGGTATACAATTAATGACTTGCTTATGATCATCATTCAAAAATAGTGACGATTGGTGAGATCTTGATGATGTAAAAGATGAAAAAAATATATTATTGTTGCCGTTCTTATAATTGCGCCGCCGGTTAATTACTTTCTTAATTTAATGTACAACGAAGCATCAAGAAAGTAAAAATCTGCCAGTTTATGAGTTCAAAAAATTGATCAAAAAATCGATAGTCGAAGTATGATGAATGCTTGATTGTTCACTATTTTAACTCTTTGGGGATTTCGAGACTGAAAGAAACTCTTCATAAAAAAAGGCTTTGAAACTTCATAATACTTTGATACAGCTCATAACTATAGTCTCTCATACACCAAGAGAAGTTGTTGCACTGGTGAAGAGTTATTATATCATATAAAAACTTGGTTCAAGGTTGTTTTGGACCATTGCAAATCAAAAGAACTAACTAGATTCAAAATTGTTATAACTGCATATCATCTTATGACCAGGATTAAGTATCTACTAGCTAAACAATCTGATCTTAAAGTGTCATTCCGATTCATCTGATCTAACAATTTCTGACCCCCAGACTCCCCACCAAATTGGCTAGCTCGATTTATAGTTTTGTCATCGACCTCATGGACATCTCTACCGAAGAGTCGTATAATTTGGTTTTGCTGCCATCGCTAATTACATAATATAACTTATTCGCAAGCGCACGCTATAACAACCTGAACATTAAATGGTATAATAAGTATAAATTAGATCTAATAGACAGCTAGAATATCATTAGAGGTCCTGTTTTCATTGTAGTTTTACTATAAGTCACTTTATTCTTGTTAATTTAAAGATTTTTTAAAATTAAATTAAGATCTTACAGAAATTTCGTATATGTTATTAATTTTATTTTTACTTCAAAATTTTGTAGATTTAAAATTTCGGAGTTATCATGATGAATTCGGATTTAAAAAGGAGGGTATATTTTACGTTGAAAATTATACTGGACAAATCACCAAAGTCAGCTCACCTACTTACCTAGCTAAAATGCCTTTTTACCATTTAAAAGTACTGATTCTCATTCAACATAATTATTTTAAATCTGCGGAGATACTTTTATTTTCCGCTCACGTCGGATAAATAAGTTACCGTTAAGGCCACTTTTTCCGCGCAGGCTATACGCTTTGAAGATCTCAGATCTTTGATCGTAATTTTGTGTTGTACGTTAATTGAGGCAAATAGGTAATTTTACCTATATATAACGGCTGATAGAGTTAAGACTATTGCCTGTGTATTGATAGATCACTGTTTAATCGGCTAAGTACTAAACTAATGGGTACTCTTTCAATGTTCATATTGCACATGAAATAAATATTGATTATACTTCTCATATACATATGGTGATCTAAACAAGGCACAGTAATTTTACAACTTCTTTCTCTGTTCTCCATGATATTTTACAAATGAGGAAAGCGCTCAAGATCGAAGAGACACAAAAATTTTTAATAATTGAAAACGCACACGCCGGGAGTAAGACCTCAAAGATGCAAAAGTTGAAACTTTAAACATGTTCGCAAAAGGCCGTTGGACTTGAACAAGAACCCAGCTAATTATCCCATCAGCTAACACTAAATCGGATAAGTGTTTTGCTTTACTTCGAGTTTCAGATCCATGTTTTCAAAGAGATGTTAGACCTCTAGTGCATAAGGCAAAATCATGCTTAAAATGAAGATCAACGCCGGTATCTGAAAGACCACTTTGACTCATGAGCGACAAGGGTTCTTCGTCTCACTTCACGAGGTGAAGTTTAATGTTATACCAGCCAGGTGTCGTGATATTCCTTGCTAATAGCACAAGTCGAAAATGTTTCTTAATATAACTGCCCTCGAAGATTGGCCCCCTCAAACTTTAGATGAAAGTGGCTGTTTGATCGCTTGATCTCCAGTACAAACTCAATCAGAATAAGTACATCTTTTGACATGCGTCGAATTCTGTGTATTAGATATATCCATGGAGCTCTTGAATATTCTCACAAAGTTTTCCCGCTTTGGAAATTCGTAACTTGAAATATGTTTATTCCATTATATCGGCTTCATTTTGGCATTTTATTGAACGGCACATAAATATTAGACCCCCTTGTGGCCTGCATATCATTTCCACTGCAATTGAAAATTAGCCACGAAGATACAGTACAGCACGTCTGAGTCTGACCATGTCACACTCGCAAAATTAGTTGAAGCTGGATTTTCATCGATGAACCGAACAGATTTCTGAGACATTTCTGAGACAACATAGGCTTTATAAACCCGAGAGTTTTTGGTGTTTGAGGCTAGGAAAACGTGGATAGCCTAAGCAGGAAATCTCTGTGATCTGCTCAACTTTTCATGTAATTGTCTTAAGCTAGTTTGCGAATATTCATAGAAAACACACAGATAATAGATGGATATGACTTCGATGTGTAGAAATGAGCAGCTAATCGATTCCCGATTGAGCTCGATTAAGAAGCTCTCTCATATATTATGATAAAGTCTCAAATATATCGATTGTTCTAGAAACCTTACATTCACTTTATTTGAGCTTATACCTACATAATTAACGCGCTGGTTAACATTTCACAGTTCACTTGCACTGATATATTTTTGACACAACGGGGAAAATAAAATAACACAGAGTGAACGGAACTTTAGAATTATAAAACCCAAATGATATAGCATAGCTTTGAACTATTCAAATCTCATGATTTTTTTTGTTTGAATACCGAAGTTGGCAGGCTCGTGTTTATGCATGGAATCTTCTTGGTCAAGGCATTTGAGATTGTGTCTAAATTTCCAGTGACTTTGATACTATAGTGCGGGATGAAAAAAGAAAATTTCAAAATCGTACCACTTTTATGGGATTTGATGTAGATGGGGTTCAAAGAGTTTACTCTATCTGGGGAAAATAGCTCATAATAAACTGATTGAATCTAATTATAGAGTACAACGGACTCCTAAATGGTTAATCGTTGATTGTTTTTTTTGCTTTTGTGGGTCATATCTCGTTGATTTCTAGAAGGGTTTAGTGATTATTGTTCATGTAGGTTTCTCAAAGAACTTGAGGAGGATGAAATATTTACGAAAGATTAACTGGCTAGCTGTATCAATTATCAGAGATTACAGGAAGGTATAATTAGTTACCCCTCAGTCCATGGCTCAGAAGTACAAACGGTTAGTACTAGCTAAGGACGGGATAATTCACTAAGGCAATCATCATATTCAGCTCAAACTGTATTTTGAAGAGCATTTCAAGAATAATCAATTCTAGATGTCTATCTACCCCCAAAATTATATAGTAATGCCTGAAGATCGTTCGAGGGGTAAGGTACAGGAGAGTTGAAAGGTCTGTTTTACGTAGGTGGTGTTCTATTATTGGTATCTTTTATTAGATACGATGGTACATCTAAGCTTTAACTTACAGACAGATCAATACGCAGATGAAGCCTTCCATGAACTTTAGTGATTTCTCAAATCATCCATAAAAGTGAAGATAACGGATTATGCTGCCATGTTATAGGCTTCATAAAGAATAGATACTAAAAAGTATATACTATTCTTATTGACCCGTTGAACTCATGACAGATTTATCTGGAAACACCCGCACACCAATTATAGACATTTTGAGATTTTGAAATAAACATATTGTAGACAAGAAAGACTATTCTGTGGGAGTGTAAGACGTGAGGGCTTTGCTAATCAAGGTTATTGAGAATCTTATAGTACAACACACAAAGTATCATTTATCAGTATACAATGGCTTTGAAAGAGATACCACCTTTATGTAAGTTTAGCAAAATTTTTGAAACCCCCTTCAATTTTACCCCATAAATGATCAAATAGAATACTAATTTCAATTGATAGTATCTCATGAAGAGATGAAAAGGGAAAAAATTCCATTACAATGGCGTGATAGATGTGCAGCACTTTGGGTTCCTTTAAGTAAATGTCGTCGTGAAACTTATTATTTACCTTGGAAATGTACACAGTTAAGACATGATTATGAAGAATGTCAATATTTAGATTTTAAAAGAAGGGTTAAAGAAATGGACGAACTACAAGCTGCTAAGGAGAAAGCGTAAGATCCATAATCACACAGTCATTATTTCTTCCTATTTATTATTTATTTCAATTATTTATTTGACATATATTGTCACTATTTATTAAATCAATATACATATCAATCAATACGATTGTAAGCTGATCACTACAAGTTGCTCTATATCCACATAGATTTTATATCATGTTCTATTTCATACTATAACAATGAATTTTGTATAAATGAAGATCTATAAACTTTAAAAGAATTGGAATAATTTAAAAAAATAATAATAACAATGAACTAAATATCAAACAATATGTAAAAGACACCATAAATGAAGGTAAATATTAAAACGATAAGATTTTAGAAATGAAAAAAAGCAGAACAAAATTTAAATGCCAAAATGATTTAATTTATTGTGGTAAATGACCAGGATGCGAATGATGATGAGAAATTGGAGGAGATATATAACCTGTTGGAACAACTTGATTTGGAATCATTGGTTGAACACCTGGTGGTAAAGTCATAACTCTTTGATTTTGAGAATTTGGAATAGGTTGTTGATTATGAGTAGATGGGAAAATTTGATTTGGTGGTGGTAATAATTGAACTTGTTGAGGATGATGTAAAATTTGTTGATGATGATGATGATGTTGTGGTGAATAAGAATTTATTAATTGTGCATCTGAACTTCTTCTTTTAAATTGATTTTTTTTAATAATTTTATTAGAATTTATAGCATTTGCAGCAGCTTCTGGACCATCCCTTTTTAAAATTTTTGCATGAAATAATCCACATGCATTACATAAAGTTCTTGCACCATTTGGACCTTTTCTCCATTCTGGAGTTTCTGTTATACCACAACGTTGACAATAAAGTTGAGGTTTAAATTTATTTTCTTGTTGAGCTTTACTTAAACGACGAGTATAATTTCTTTTAGGTTTAATATGATGTAATGAATGAGGTGGTGTTGTTGTTGTATAATGTTGGAAATGTTCAATAGGATGTGCAATGTAATAAGGTGCAGCTTGTTGAGGTGGTTGGAATTGTTGTTGATGATAAACTGGAGTATTTGATTGTGGAGGATAAGGTATTTGATGATGATATTGTGGTGGGTATTGGGGAACTTGTTGATATTGAGAGATCGATTGAGGCGGTAGTTGATAAACATTTTGTTGTTGTTGTTGATGTTGTAACACTGGAGATGAAATACTACCAGATCTTTGTTGTTGTTGTTGATCTTTGGTGAAAATATCAGCAGCAAGGTGAAGTTTATTTAATTCTGGATCAGAATGAGCTCTTTGACTATATGTTAAATGAGGAGGACTTTGTTGTAATGGTTTTGATGAATCATTTTGTTGATTAATTGGTTGTTGCAAAGTGGATGCAATGCTTGAAATGGAAGGTAGACGGATCTTTTTAGGTTTAGATTGATCTTCATTATCCAAAGTTTTATCTTTTGATTGATTTGATGGGGAGACTGACATTAGTTGTGAATTTTGCTTGTTGAAATTTTCCATGGAATAAGTTGAGGCATAAGATGTTAGATCTGTAGAGTGAGATGAGATTCCAGCTAGCTTTATCATTTGCAAATATTGTTCAAGGTATATGATTGAAGGATGGGTACAATTGATTCCTTTGTAACTTTGTGATGATATGTAGCAAGACAAAGTGATGAAACCGAAATGAGGATGATATCTATACTTTGAATAACACCAAGTATTCGATGGATTTGAGTGGACTTTATTAGTGTTTAAGTTTATTCTGATGAGGGAGATCCGAAATGAGGATGATATCTATACTTTGAATAACACCAAGTATTCGATGGATTTGAGTGGACTTTATTAGTGTTTAAGTTTATTCTGATGAGGGAGATCTCAAGTGGAGCCAAATAAAGCACAACCGAGATATATCTCATGTATTATATACAAACCAGTGATTCCAGCATCCATAGAAATAGAGTTTACTTTTAAAATTTAAAAAAAAACTCACAACTTCGCTAATCAATCTCACTTTCCTCGTGCATGGGCAAAGTTACAGCAGGCGCCCTGCAGGCGTATGCATGTTGCTCTTCTTATCGATGCTGTGTGACTCGAATAGAGTTTGCTGATCCAGCTGCTATACCACACTGTGCATGAACACGCTGCATCCCGCAGCCTGCAGGATACAAAGCAGCGTGTTATGGGTCGATCTTTAATTTCTTCAAAAAGTTGAGCCTGTTTCAAACAAATCTGCAATTTATGCAGCATGTACAAGTTCCCATGCGGGCGAACGTGCCACCAAAAGCTCAGGTTGGAACTGTGCTTGGGATCTGGTCACCAATTTGCAATTCTGCACAATACGTAGATTTCTGCTGCTAAACTCTGTACGAACGGCGTACTCAGCACTGTTACCGTGATGTTTTCGCCCAATGCAGCTTGTACTAAAAATGTAGATGTTATCACTATAAAGATTATAACAAAAGATGTGGAATGGTTGTGTATGTATTTCCATTAAATAGATATGATAATTGGATTTCGTCTCTATGAAAGATCAACTTGCCAACATCTATGACTCTCGGCTTTCAAAATTTCAAAGTTTAGTTTAAACAACCTTCAGTCGATCATGAATCAAATTTGGTCAGTTATCACCAAAACTGTTTCCATTAATATGAGCTGATATTCGCCGTACTGAATAGGCTAAAGTAAAAGCATAGTAGAATACCCCGCCAAAGAGTTTAGCGGAGTTTGAATATATATGCTAAAGTTTGACATGGAACAATATTGGCATGACTTGTGATAAAAAAAGGAATCCAAACACGTACGGAACATTTTATATTTTGTTCTTTGATTCAACAGTTACAGAACGAAGCATCAAGTCTCATGATCTTTTGCATCTTAGTGAACATTTGTACATTCTTCTATAGGGCTTTGAGAATGTTCATGTCATTTTAGGTAATGTTTGTGAAGAATGGATAAATTGTAGTAATGATCATTATCCTTTAATATCTTAAAATAGAACTAATTGTATCCTCAAGTTTGATCAAGTGGGAAACAAGTAATTGATCATTGTACAGCGTTGAATCTGGTCCAAGTTCTAGCCAGCTAAGCGCTTCATACGAGAATTTGGTAATTCAATATTGTTTTACCCTTGTGGAAACCTTTTCTCTTGTTCTATTTTCGTGGTGATATAGTACGTAACAAAATAGATCTCTAGCTAAATGAAAATTTTAAAGAGGAATGTATTGAATACCAAAAGCGTATTCTCTATTCCTCGTTCGAATCCATTTACTATTTACTACAGACATGAATCTTGTTTAAAGCCTTGAAGTGATAACAAACGACAAGGATTATTAATTTAAAAGGTATGAAACAAACTAAGCTAAAGTTCCAGCCATTTTGAGATCATAACTCTAGTAAAGAGTTTCTGTACACAAGCATAGGAATAACCCGTTTTGGTTAAACCTATTGAAAATCTATAGATGATATGTTAGAGCTTGTACTGGGATAATTCTCAATTACGACGTACTTGATCGAGATTTCACATATATCTAATTTCAAATCAAGGTACAAGTTCTCATATCATCTTCAGGGGATTTTATATGATGTAAATCAATTGAGTACCGGGTTTACATAAATTGAACTTGTTATGTGACTCAGAGATATAATTCTATTCTTCACGTTCATAGTCGGGTGTAAGATGGTTAATATATACCCGTTTCTTGCATTTGACACTAACATTTTGAAATTTGACAGTTCATGATGAAATTTCAGATAGATTTATAATCTAGAGATCTATGTGGTAATTAGATGAATCTTGGCTATGATATCATAAAATCTCTATGGTTTGCTCCAGTACAATTGATCAACAACATAAACCATGGTAACTTGTTTGCCATTTGCCATATTCTAATGTTTGCTTGATCTGCTAAGATCGATTCGAGTGATGTTATGTCTTGTTTTTCAATCTACTAAGCTACCCTTCATTTAATTCGCCTCTGATATTCACGGAAATGTGTCAAAACTTATTTTAATCTCCTTCATGGCATCCTTAGACGTGATATGTAGCTGTTGGTTTTACAATCTTTTAATTGAAATTTATTTAGTCCAATGTGCTTGAGATTTACCATCAGGCTACAAAGGCTTTACAAAATTATCTCATGAGTCAAACCCAAATACTACTCATATATTAAATTTTCAATCTTGTTGCACCATAGTTTTCCATATAGATCAACAACTCATAAAAGCATGGGTTTAGTGTCCTAAAACGGCAATTCTCTAAAGATCTATCAACTGATAATTTTTGACATTTCAATAAGTCAAAGGCGCAATGGGTTATAATATGGGTCTATTTTTTCAGATCGCAAGCATGTGGCGAACTTTAGTCAATCAAGCCTTTTAAGAATTCGTACAGCTTTCGATGAAAATATGCCATGAGTTTCTAGATTAATTTGAGATGCATCTGAAGCAATTACGATTGTTACGACAGATGTATACATGGTTTTTAGTAAACATGTAGTAATACTGTTGATATCGTTCTATATTTATTGTTCAAGCCCATGATTAATTTAACTTGTCCATAGGCTTGCTTCGTAAATAATATCTCCAGATCCAGATCTCGCTAATACAAACATTTGACCATATTTAGACATGTTTTAAGTATATTATTTAGGGAGCATGAGCCATCTCAACTTTTAACTATTCAGTCACTTGATGTTGATCAAATCTGCTGAAATCTCGTAAATGCAGTGTTGAGGCGTATCGCTAATTAGTCGCAACATAAACCAGCTTGCCTCAACACAGAAGGGCTCTTAGGAGTCACAATAGGTGAACAGAGTCATCCATACTATCAACACAATCAACACGGCGTTGAATCTTTATTCAACCGAGAAGCTTAAACGTAACTAAATAATAATCTCGCCTTGATACATCAACTAGAGTTAATCTTAACGTTCGTACATGGGTGAAACATATTAATAAACACATCCCAAATAAGGAGCTCTTTGTGATACTCAAAAGGATCCATGTTAGAAAGGCTAGACGGTCTCTTTTTTGCCCACTTTAAAACAATATGATTGTCCAAGTTTGAGTTACGGTTAAATAACTCCCTTGATTATTATTTTGTAACTAAACTTACGACAGTTTAAAGAAAGAAATGAGATTATAATCTTCCCTTAGATAAATGCACTTGGTGATATATACCTTTTTACACGGTGACTGGACTGGAGTCTGGACCGTTTGATAAACATTCAACAATCACTCAACTTGTTCAAATTTGAAACACATACTTCCCAACCAAATAATAAGTACTAATTGCCATTTAACACAGATGGCATATTATTTTATGCAACACACAACTATAGATCCATTCAGTCATGAACCATACATTCAAAACTAGTCTAAAATGTTTTGATATTATGAGTTTAAAACAAAAATGAAGCGGTCGTGCATTTTATTATTATAATAATAATAAAGATCAGATTGTTTTTAATTATATCAAAACAACAACTGTCCGAGTTGCTAAAAGTTGAATATTTTAGTAACATCTGCATTTTAAACTCGTAGAATCTCAGGGTATTTACGAGTCAGAGTCTCCAGTTCAAACTTCAAATGACACTTCCAGGGCGTCGACTTTGCAATTAAAAAAGCAACCAGACAACCCCATGGAGAAACACAAATGACATTACTCAATATTTCCCATCAAATCCAAACTACCGAGTATAATCCCACAAGATAACACACTATTCAATTTCATCTATCCATGTACACAATAATCATTTTACTATTAATCCTCACCTGCTGGGATTTCATCTTTTAATATCTTATTCAACTTTAATCTTAGTTCCGTATTGGCATCTCCACGTAATACATCACTTACAAACCATACATCAACATCTAATTGAACCATCTCTAGAGCTCCTTTTAATACACCAACTAAAACATTTGAATACCATAATTCCTTTGATGCCTTACCATCATCAGGTAATTCCACAAATTCTGCTAATGGGTTTTCATCAAGTATCAAACTAAAAGTTTTCCCATCAGTAGACCAATTAATCACTGTTGGTATAATATTTAAAAAAATCTTGAATCCAATCTTGGATACAACTTCTGCAGTTTCTTTAAATGAAACACAACGTCCAGTTCCTGTCTTGGCTAGGAAATCCTCTATTAGCCTTATCCCTATACTGTATCCCATCTTCTCTAGTTGTTGATTCACTTTAGAATAATCACTAGAATAATCACGTACTAATTGAGCAACTACTGAACCATATGTCAATGTAAATAATTCAGAATTCTAATATGTTAGTTCAAACCTCTTTCAACAAGATAAATCCCACTCACCACTTTATCCACCCTATTCTTCCATATATCATCACTAGCCACTCTAATTGATTTACTCATGTTTGATAATCTGCCACTTGTCCTGTTTTCTTAACCTTGTCACTAAATCACAGGATCAAATTACATCAACTACTTCACGAAATTGTCAAATTTTATAAACCAACGCGGTTCGCGACACACTCGACTACAATTTATCATTAACTACTACATATATAAAGCTCTATATATTTCTTTTATTCTTCATCATCATTCAATAAATTATCAAGAATCTTTTGATATTTTCCATTCGTGGCGTTATTAGCCCTTTTCAATTTCTTCTCGGCAATTTTATATGAATCTTCCTGTTGTTTACTTTCATAATCATATAAATTCCCCAATCCAATAATTGCCTCTGCAACATCAACCCAAGTTTGTGGTTCTTCTTCATCTTCAGCTTTTTCTAAATAAGTAATGGCCTTTTTCGTATATGTAATAGCTTGTTTTTGAGCATCTTTTGATGATAATCCATCAATGATTAAATCATCTTCAACATCTGATTCATATGTTATTGTTGTAAAAATTTGTGATGGTTTTTCAGAAGCTTGTAAAAATAATTTACCAATTTGTTGATAAGTGGATTTATAAAATTCTAATCTTTGCATTTCTGATAATTTTAATTCTTTATGTTTTTTGGATTTTAAATCTGTAAAATCCTTTGTTATACTTTCTCCAAAGATTTCAGCATGTTTTAATAACCAATCAAAATATTTTTGATGATTGTTACGAACTTTATATAATGGATGCTTTTTAGATAATTTAACTTCAACTTCTTCAGTTTCATCCTCGGCATCACTATCTATCCCTTCAGCAATATCATCTTTCCCAAAATTTAAAATTATATCCAATAAATCATCCAATGCTGATAAAGTTTCTGCAACATTGATATCAAATAATTCATAATTTTCTATTAGTTTCAATCTTTCTTCAGCTTGTTCATAATTTTGTAATGCATCATCTAAGATCTTTTCTATACCTAATTTATCCTGTGATTCCACATCAAGTTGAGAAATATATTGTAATGGTATTCTATTAACCAAGATACGACTTTTGGCAAATTTTAATTCAACAGATTCAGGATAAGAATCTTGACCTAATTCAATACGTTCCAATGCAGCATCAAAATAATCTTTAATTGATTTCCCATCTGTTTCATCATCTGTATGGAAATTTGCCAATTCACAAAGAGAAATTGCATAAATTGAATGAAATTCAGCAGGTAATTTAGCATCTTCAGTTTGATTTCTTAATAAACGATCACATTCATTAACAATACCATTCAACACTAGTTCGTTATCTCTTTCAGAGTTCAAGTATGTGTTCCATAACCCTTTCAATTGTGCTAATTCATCATCTGCATCAACTTCTTCAGTTAATTCAACAGTAATTTCATTACTCTTTGGTTGTGGGATCTCATCTGATGCTAATGCTTCAGTCTCAGTGACCTCTGGGGTCTCTGATTTTTGCTTCTTACGTTGCTTAGCAGCTTTACCCAATCCTAGTGTTCTCTTGGCCATGTTATTTACACCAGTGTCTATACTTCTCTCTCGGGCTTCCGTTTCAATATATCTTTCTATAAGCTATAAAGGTATAATTTTCACATCAGCTCATCGCTTCGCGAATTTCTCGTGCTTTGGAATCTCGGGCTTTGAAGTTGCAAAGCGCACGTGACTTTAGCTGATAAGCAGCGGAGGATTTTTCCATTAGATTTATATATATTAGAGTTATTATCTGGGTTTTTTGGTATATTGATGAGGTTGTGATTAGGACAAATCGAACAATGCTAGCATCTTTCAACTCCAAGGACGAAATCCATTTGTTTGTTGGTGTCTCAGGACTCACCTATAATAGAGTGCAAACCACTTTGGCCAATGAAGCACATCCAATAATAATCACACACGATCCAAAAGTTCCAATACCCACAAACTTGAGAATATTGATTGAAGAGTCTAAAATCACATTGCTAGAGAGAGCATTTGATTTAGAGACCGATTTATTAACTTTGGGGAGACCAGAAGTTGGTAAAATTGTGGATAAAATATTTGTCAGTCTTCCATCAACATACACTATTTTGAAACAACAAATTCATTCCAAATGTCAAATTTATAGAATACCCATCAACACAACTGATTCACCTGAATTATCAAGCTTCACTATGCTTTCCACTTATACAGATGGTGATTTCCAATTAGGTATCACCACTTCAGGGAAAGGTTGTAAATTGGCTAATAGAATTAAAAGAGAAATAGTTTCACAATTACCTAAAGATCTTGGTAAAGTTTGTGAAACCGTTGGTGCTATAAGGACTAGAATTCAAGAAGAGGATAAATTGAAATTAATGGAATTATACAAGGATGATTATGAAAAATTGATGGAATTGGAAAATGGAGAACATGAGGAAGATTCTGTGCAAAGTTCTAAATTTAACAATTTTGTCAGTGAATTTAACATGACTGAATCACAAAAAAAACTACAAAGATCAAGATGGTTATCACAAGTTGTTGAATATTATCCATTCACTAAATTAGCATCATTATCCATTGATGATTTATCATCTCAATATCATACATCAAACGAATCAAATGAGAAGAAAGATACCACATGTACCCAAAATTCCAAACCTGATCAATCATCTAATGCTCAAGACGATGCCGAACCAATTACATCAACAGAATCAACCACTGATAAAACCAAAGTATCAAAACAAGGAAGCATTTCATTAGTCGGATCTGGACCAGGATCTGTATCATTATTAACCATCGGTGCATTAACAGAGATAAATAATGCTGATATAGTGCTAGCTGATAAATTAGTACCACAACAAGTTTTAGATTTGATCCCATTCAAGACTGAAAAATTTATTGCACGTAAATTCCCAGGAAATGCTGAAGCTGCACAGGAAGAATTATTAAATATTGGATTAAAATCATTACAAATTGGTAAAAAAGTTGTTAGATTAAAACAAGGTGATCCATACATTTTCGGTCGTGGTGGTGAAGAATATTTATTTTTTGAAAAACATGGATATAAACCTGTTGTTTTACCAGGTATAACATCTGCTCTGTCATCTACTGTTAATTCCAAGATCACTGCTACACAAAGAGATGTTGCTGATCAAGTTTTGATATGTACCGGTACAGGAAGACGTGGTGTTTTACCAAATTTACCAGAATATGTTGAAACTAGAACAACGGTTTTCTTAATGGCATTACATAGAATTGGTGATTTAGTACCAGAATTAATTAATAAAGGTTGGGATCCAAAAGTTCCAGCAGCTATAGTGGAGAGATCATCATGTCCTGATCAAAGAGTTACTAGAACAAGATTAGAAGATCTTGTGGATGCAGTGGAAGCTATCGGATCTAGACCACCTGGATTATTAGTCGTAGGACATGCTATCCAAGTGCTAAATGCTCCATTAACCGAGAGATGGGTTATTGAGGAAGGCTATGATGCTGGTGAATCACAAGTTGGTAACATTTTGAGCTCTTTGAAAGCATAGAATTAGACAGTAATATATTTATAGAGTTGAATTGTTTATTAGTGTAGTGCGCGAACCGGAACCTAAACATCTCCGCGAATCCGAGTAGTAACCAAAATCAGATAAGGTTGAGTCTTTTAGATTTGTTCCTTTTATAAAGACTCTTTATAGAAAGTTAAAAGATGCTAGGACGAGCTATTAGAACACAATTGAGACCATTGGTGAAACGTGGTTTCCACACTACATCATCATTGAGCATAAAAGCTCATGAAACAGGATTTGTTTTTGAGTAAGTGTTTCTTAAGGAAGATTAGGATAAAACATGGAACTAACTGAGGTTTTTTTTAGTATGGATGGTGTTTTAGTCAAAGGTAAAAAAGCCATTCCAAGAGCCAAAGAAGCATTGAGGCTATTGGAAGAACGTCAAATTGCATGGATCCTAATGACCAATGGAGGTGGTGTTACAGAATCACAACGTGCAGAGGCACTTTCAGAAGAATTAGATTTAGATATATCAATAGATCAAATTGTACAAAGTCATACACCATTGAAATCATTACCAAATAAAAGTGAACAAAAAGTACTCGTTATAGGAGGTGATGGTGATAAATCACGTAAAGTTGCTGAATTATATGGATTTGGAGAGGTTTATACACCTGCGGATTATGTAAAGACAAATCCATCCATTTGGCCATTTCATGATAAAGAAGTAACAGAATCTGCTGGTAGATCCATTTCTGGAATTGATTCAATAAAGATTGATACCATTATGGTTTTCAACGATCCAAGAGATTTAGGTACAGATTTACAAATAATCTTTGATGTTTTAGGTCAAGACCACTTGACACCTGTTATTTTCTCAAATAACGATTGGGTATGGGCCAATGAATATCATAAACCAAGATTTGGACAAGGTGTTCCAAGATTTATAATTGAACAAATGTATAGAGAAATTTATGGGAAGGAATTAAATAGAACTATTTTGGGGAAACCAACAAAAGTTGCATATGATTATGCACACCATGTGCTGATAAACAGATCCATTGCATTGAATGGGATCCAAGATATCAAGCCATCAGAGCTGAAGCTAGGTGAAGAGATCACAAATTCACATATAAAACAAGTGTTTATGGTTGGTGATAACCCAGCTTCTGACATCATTGGGGGTTATAATTACGGGTGGAACACCGCACTGGTGAGAACCGGGGTCTACAAAGATGGCGACACACTGCCAGTGAAGCCCACTGTGGTTGCCGATGATGTCTATAGCGCAGTCCACAGTGGCATAAAGCACCTTGGTCTGTTGTAAAATTGATGTTATAGAGTCATGTTTTTCACTTTTCGTAGCTGATTAGAGTTTCGAGAAATTTCGTCATATTTCTTTTCTTTCTTTTATGTCAGAAATCAGAAATTGCGAAGATATAAAAAGCATGAGGAATCTTGTATTTCACACGAGACCATTTTTAGTGGCAAATTGTATAAAAGCTTGAGACATTCCACTGCAAACACAAGCTAATTTAATCATAACCCACTACAATCCACTGCTAATATGAGCCAACAACAAACAACTTCTCCGTCAAATTCGCCATCCGATGGCTTATCAGGAGTGTCAGCTGAAGTTGACACACAACATCAACAACCAGCTACAGAAGCTACGCAAGCTACAGAAACCAAAAAGGAACCTTCTCCATCACCACAAACATCTCAATCCAAAGTATCCAAACCTAAAAAGAAGTCCAAGAAACTATGTCAATACAAAACATGCACAAGCCCCCATTCTATAATTGGTGACTGTCAATTTTGTTTCAAAAAATTCTGTACCCGTCATCGTTTATTAGAGAGTCATGATTGTGAACATTATAGAGAAGTTAAAAATGAGTATCATGAAAGAAATGCTAAACAATTACAAGGTCAACAAACTGTTGTTTCTAAAGTCTAGATGACTATACACACTCGGAATTATACCCCATGGTGGCGATTTTAAATTCTTGGGTGGAATTTAATCATGTTTAATTACATGATACGATATTATGATTCATAATTTTTATAATTTAGCTACGCGTTCTTTCCATTCTTATTCTCATTTTAATTTACCTCTTCATTTTATGGTCTCATACCCCAGTTTTTACACTAGATCAATAAATATTAATAGATATGGTTGTTTTATTAAAACCTCAATGTAGTTATTTGTAATCATCTACAGTAAACCTATCTTTCTAATAAATATATTAATTACACATTTTTGTATCCAACAATTGTTTTTTTTCCTAAACCAAATGACAATTCTAGTCTATGCATTATAAATATCTCTCTTCATTCCTTCCCCAATAGTTAAAGTTCATAAATCATCATCAATACTACTCAAGTTAATAGCTTGACCAGGTTTAAAAGCAGGTAGACCTAAGAATGGACATCCTGAACATCTAAATGCATCACCTAATGAACATGAACCACAACCACCAGTTTTACCTTCAATTGTAAAATCAATTTCTGTTAATTCTTGAGCAGAAAATTGAACTTTTGGTTTTTCTTCCTTTTTTAAAGATTCTTCATCACCAAATGAAAAAGCCTCTTTTTCAGCTAATCCACATGTACAATCTTTACATGCTTTTCTTCTTTTTTGACCACCTTCATTATTTGGTTCACGTAAACAAATAATAGAGCTTGAATTGATCAAATTTGATTGAATTAATTCATCTTCATTAATTAATTCATCATCTGATTCTGAATCATCACTAAAATATCTTAATTTTTTATTTGTATCTTGTAATGGCATTGGTGATAATTCTGGTAATGAAGGTGTTGGTGAAGATTCTTTTGGTTCTTCAAATTGAACACCTAATGGAACAACTGGTGCATTAGATTCCACTGGTTTTTTATTTAATCTCTTGAATTTTAAACTTGATAATTTAGATGGTTTTTTAGCACCATTGATCTTGGATGTATCATCTTTTTTAGTTATAGGTACTGCAGATGATAATCTTAAACTTTGTTTGATGGCTGGATGATTTGGTACAATGGCATTAACACCTTTTGGATCCAAATAATAAATGAAATCATAATGATTTGGTATTAATGAAACATTGTTTAATACAATGTTTGATAGTAAAAATTGATCAATTTTTTCACAATTATGTTGTTGTGTGATCTCCTTCTTTTTGGTATCTATTATATTACCAGCCTCTGGTAAACCAACAAAATTGTGGTTAAGTATTAATAAAACGTTTGATGACATCTTGATAGTTTTGTTGTATGAGTAATTCTTTTTAATGATTATGCTAAGGTAGAATTCACACCTGTAATTTATAAATAATTGCTTAAAAAGACTTTATGTAGTGGGGTTCCTTATGTATCTAAAGCTCAGTAGCTAATGATGTTTGATATATTTCTCCTTAAATAGATGGTATGATGGTTAAAATTGATGTGTTTAAATTGCAAAACGCCAAATATTCTTGTCTTTATCCTTCTATTTCTTAGCTTTTTTATGACAATTTTTTCTCGATTCTTTAGTAATAAAAAGAAAGCAAAGGCCGAGCAGAAGAACAGGGTAAATCAGCCACAATTGATTATGTAATCACTAGTAATAGCCTCTTATCAACAACTCAAGTTAACTAGAAGCAATGATAGTCTGATATTGACAATGTCTGTGAAGTAATATGAGTGATAACAATTGATTCTCAGGTTAATGATCTCTTGTCAAGGAAGTGCGGATTTATATATACAACTTGCCATTTTTTATGTATCTTTGCTGACAATTACTACGTATGCTTATTTCCCGCTGATTACAACAACTGTTATCTCGATCATCTAAGTGGTCAACTAAAACAGGCGGATTTTACTCATGAACTTTCCAAAAGATTACTAACCATCAAGTGTACTTAACCCTGTAAGATTATTTCACCCTTTGTTGACCAAAACACCCGTTTTCATTGGCTATATCCTACAGCAAAAGAAACACCCCAGCCTACAAAATTGGGTGTCGATGGGTGATTTTGATAAAGGAGGAGCTTAACTATGGGGTCAAGTTATATTGTAATGATTTTATTGGACATTGAAATTTGAAGTGACAAGTGGTGTTATAGCAAAGTAATGACGAATTAAAATTAACTTTTAATGATTACATTATGATTGTGGAGTAGTAGTAATACGTGGTGTCATTTAACAATAGCCTTGAGTTTTAGCTTGACAATTGGCTTCCCAGGATAGGCTATATATTTACTCCTGATGACAGCATAACTACAAAGTCTACAGTCTACATATTTGTTAAACCTAATAAAACTGATCCTTATATTACTCCTATTAAACGATTTCATGAATATAAACTCCTAATGACACGATCTGTGCAAATGATTAAACGATATTATGATAATTATGATTTATGAGATTACAATTGTCCTTGTTTTTCTAATGCATCTTCCTCTGCAACGGTGACTTTCCTTATGTTTTTAGTCAATTGAGAAATACTTTTATCTTTATCTTCAAGTTCCACTTTCTTTCTAAGTTCTTGAAATTTAACATCTTCCTTTTTCGCTCCATCTTCATCATCTTCATCTTCTAATGCATTATCATCATCTTGATCGTCTTCATCCTCATCATCGTCATCGTCATCGTCATCGTCATCGTCATCATCATCATCATCATTATCATTGTCCAAATTGACTCTATCATTACTAATATCGTCATTATCGTCATCATCATCATCATCCTCATCATCTGGATATCCGCCTAATTTGTGAACAACTTTATCAACAATTTCATTATAATCCATCATACCTCCCATACCAATATCACCATTAATACCAAAAATTTTCTCCACAGGTTTTAAAATTTCAATCCATGGCATTTCTTCTTTAATTAATTTTAAATGTCTTTTAGTTGGTGCAGAATTATATGCATATGTAACCATTGATGGTGCCAATAAAATTGGAAATTGAGTATTCCATGCTCTAATGACATTTGTCAATAAATTATCACATAAACCCAATCCAATTTTGGATAAAGTATTTGCAGTTAATGGTGCAACAATTAAAATATCAGCCCAACGACGTAATTCAATATGTAAAACTGGATCTGTACGATTTTTCCATGTACCCCATTCATCACGATCTCTCCATATAGTACAATTTGGTCCAAAATCGTTTCTTGAAACAAAATGCTCTGCAGCACTTGTCAAGATTAATTGAACTGATATTTTTTCCTTACCATAAATTTCTTCTAATTTTTTGACAATTAATTTAATTTTACCAGATGCTATTGAACCACATGCACCAAATAATATATGCAACTTACCATCATCTTGTGGTAATCTTGGATCAATATTTTGATTTGTAGTTCCTTCTTTTTTGTTAGATTGTTGAGGTTGAGATTGATTTAATGATGAATTTGATTTATTCAATTGAGGTAATTGGAAGGCAGTTGTAGGAGTATTAACATTAGTACTAATAGATCCAGTACCTGATTGATTACTGTTTGATCTTTGATCATCAACAAATGGCTTTGCTGCTCTAGTATCAGCTCCATTGTTCAAATTAGCATTAGCACTACCACTATTACTTCTTGATCTAACACCACCATGACGAATAGTATCTTCAACATAGAAATGTGCATGCATATCAGGACTTTTCAAATAATGTTGTTGATGTTGATAATTACCAAATTTATTTGGATGTTCATGAGTTGGTGAACTTATAGCAGAGCTTTGAACAGAATGACCTTGAGGTGATCCACTTGTTGAACCATGATAACTACCACTTGGTCCTGAACTACCACCGCGTTCTAAAACTGGATTTTGTGCCTGTTGTTGTTGTTGTTGTGGCGGCAGTGGTGGTGGACTAAAATGAACTTCATTTCCAGGGGTTGAAGCGTTACTAATAGAACGAGGACTTTCAGAATTGATCTTATCTCTTGCAGTTTGAGCAGCAACAGCAGCAACAACGGCAGTAGCAGCAGCTCTACCCCTTAATAATGCACCGCCCGCTGGAACCGTACCCTTTTGTATTGAGGAAGTACTTGGACTATTAATCAGTCTTGAATGTGAATCATCAATGGTAACACCAGTAGGTTTAGGATGTTGTAAATCTTTGTAGTTATCATTTTGTGTTGGATGTTGACTTTCAACATTTTGTGATGATGGTAAATGTTGTTTTTGTAATGATTGTGATCGACTCAATTGTTCATCAATGTTGGTTTCGTTATCCTTTGGATGCATTTCATTATGAATTATATCATTAATTGAATTTGAAGAAACGTTTTGTCCCGTGGAAACTCTGTTATTCAATATTGGAGGAGGTGAAGGACATTTAAGACTTGATAATGCTAAATCTGTTGGAGTTGGTTGGTTTTCACGTTGTACATTATTTTTTAACTTGACAGATTTTGTATCTTTTGGATCTAAAATCTTTGCGTTTGAAGACTGTGGACCGCTTGGGCGTAAATTTGCGGCGTTTTTGGATTGAATTTGGGAATGTTTACGCTTGATTTGTTCCTCTATTTGTTGTTGATATTGATTTGATTGTGCAGTTGGATTGTTTTGTGCTTCATCATTTAACAAGTCCGTTGGACAAACTGGTTTTTTTTCAGTCATTTTATATGAAGTTTCAAATAGATATGGATACGAGCTGAAAATTCAGATTCCAAACTTCCGAAATGGATTGTTTATGTGATGATTTAAGAATTAGATGTTCTGGTAATTGGATGTTTAACACTTTTATTCAATGGCTTCTGAAGATTTTGCCTTCGGTTTTTTTTTTCCCTTAGCGAGAAAAATAGAGAATTTAGGTGTGTGGGCCTTTAATTTTTTGGTGTTTGGTGACGACAAATTTGCTGAGAACAGGCAATAATTGAATATGTGATCAGATACTACGTTTAAATATTTGTAGCTAGTTATTAATCAAAAAAGAGTGAATAGATAATACCGATTGTATTTCCTCACCTTATTTCTGTGATGAAACTGGCTGTTTGTTCTTTGCTATGGTTAGTAATCTTGACATAATTTGGAACGCTGGGTCGCTAACGAGGCATTACAGTTAAGCTGGATACTATTCTTTGTGCTACTTTACCAGTCCTACAATTGAATATATTGATAGCCTTAATCGACAAGAACTATACAACCGAACTAATTATTAATCATGAGCTGTAGTCAGACTATTGTTGTCTAAATCAAGCACTACATACTGAGCTTGGTTTGACCTGGATTTCTTTAAATACCCGCGAAAAGAAGGTGAAGCCGGACAAATCTTTTTGCAAAGATTTGATTAGATAATCTTCTATTATTGCTGAGTAATAAACTCCTCTTTAAAGACAAGTTTCTGTCAAAAAAAACCTTTGAAAATAAATTTTCATAATATGAGACTATTTATCATCATTCCTGCAATGGTTTCTGGTAACTTTATAGTATCCATGTAATATTTTTGATGCTCTTTAAATTTGGCTTTGAACTTGAAACCGGACAGCTGACTGGCAATGGCGCCAGTCAAAACCCAAACACCACTTTCTATGGACGTATTGTACACGCTACAGAACTCATAGGTTTGCAACACAGAGATGAGGAGCCCATTCAATATATCAATTAATTGTTGTCTACATCTGCTAGTTAATGAATACTTCAAGGTTAGTGATCGAGTGAAGACATAAGAGCGGATAGTTATCAATTATCAGCTTAAGGATTACTAGTTACGGATGAACCAAGATAATGACTTTCATAATTACCTATAGACGACTGTATAGTCAAGGTTGATGAACCTAAAAAGCACTAGCTTTATGATAGTATAGAAAAAAATCCAATCAAATTTATCCACCACTCAAAGACGTTAAAAACTGCCTTTGGAATGATTGTTGTTTTGATTTTTTCTAGCTGAAAGGTATCAATCAGTTGATCCCATGTCTACATCGAATGCTTTTTTAAAATCAATTGTATTAAAAAATAATTACAGAATAGGTGATGTCTGATGTCTGATATGTTGAAGTTCCAAAATCGGTCTTCACAATTTCATATACGATAGAAAGCTAGTTCATCTTAGTCTAATGCCAATATTTTAAAGATGTTTTGTCTTAATTGACAATTGACCATCATAGGCTCAGCTTCGATGTTTCTAAATCAAGCGCCAACTCGTACAATGAATGCCCGTTCTAAAAAGTTTGAACAACAGCTGTAGATCTACATTTCACCTAAACCAGTTCTATTTGTTTTATGAATACGTTAACAAAACACAAAATGCCTTTGCACAGCTGAGAGCTCATCATCAATTGCAAAGTCCCGTCATGATCTAAATATTCGCAAAAATACGTATACTTAAGAAGTCCAGACTCAGGAACAACAACGTCTTTACAATATACATGTGATTCATCCAATCAAATCCATTCCCATATTCCAATTACTTCATCAATATGCGCCGATTTATGTATCATATGATTATCCCATGCTATAAATTTCAATTCTAAGCCTCGAACGCGTCTCAAATTCGACATTGGCACGCGAAACTCACGTGACCGCACTACCGGATCGGGCAGCGCTTGCTACTTTTGTGGCGCAAACCGCGTTTTTGCGCCAGATGTTTTCGTTTCTGTCAAATGGAGTCGGGTGCGCAAATCACACAGATCTAATTATGCACAAGGATGGGTGAGAAAGATTAAGAGATGGTTAAGGGTAATCTTAGTATGGAGAATGATGATTTTGAAGAGTGGGATGTATTTTTAGTGAGAAGTTTAATATAATAATCATATCTTTTTAATCAATGAATCATCTCATGATCTCTATAACTTCCTGTATCTCTGCTATTGTTCTGTCTTGTGCGCAAATCTCATATTCGAAAGTGCGAAATTTTTGCCAAAATTACCAAAAAAATATAAAAATTTTTGAGCGTGTCACAAAAAAACCGAATCGTAGTCTTCAATTGGAAAAAGTCCTGACGCCAATAATTACAACAAATTGAGTAAAGTGGTTATAACCTTGGTTATTTATAAACTTACCGGTACTGAGCGTAGTTAGACTAGACTAAAACACCAATGGATATATCGTAATTTAGTCAAATAGCTAATTGGATCCCATCACTCAGTTTCAGCTGCCCCATCACTGCACGCTGAAACAGTGTACCTTCGGGAACCTCTGTGTAAATTCTTCACCAAAACAACAACAACAACCTTCATCAACTGTTTCTTCCATTTCTATTGTTGTAGAATTATAAATAATTATCAACTATAGCTTGTCTTGTTCAATCCTCAGTCCCAGTCTCAAGTCCAAAAGTTCCAAGATCAACTACAAAGCTTTGCAATTTCCCGCACAGAATATTCTGCCATTTGGAGACTTTTAAAGTGCCGGAACGAATTATCACATTGAAGATTTCAGACTTCAAGTTCACTTAACATTTCATTCCCACTTGTCTTTCAGCTACCTACCAGGAAAACTAGTGGATAACGCTGCTATCATACTACACCTGACCCACCATAGCTAAAGCTTTTCACCGATTCTACTTTCATCTATTTCTTTTTTGCTTTGAACCTACTGGCTATTTCATCTTTTTCAGATCTTGAATAGGGATACGGAATAGAACCTCATAAACCTCCAAAAACAAAGAGAACAAACTCCAAAAAAAAACTACAAAACTACATCAGGATAATCAGCACAATCAGAGCATCTCACAACTACAAAACTGATCCAATTCACCATCAAAGTTGACCGAAAACTCACACAAAAAGTTTCTGTTCAACTTTTTTTTCCTGCAAAAAACGCGTTACTACCGGATTCGGAAACCACCTAGTTTTTTTCACCTTTGAGCTATTAAAGGATCTACTCTTAATTATACTTGAAGATTACTTTTGAAACAACTCAGAAGTCCAAATGATGAGTTCACCACCTCATTTCCATCAACCTTTGGCTTTGTCCCAATATCAAAACATGTTGAATGAATCTCCAGTGAAAGCGGCTTCATATTATTTCAACAGTGATAATACTCAACATAATGAACATGGTCATGAACTCAACTTTCAAGACGAAAATTTCAAGTCTGGTCATATGAATATGGATAATGAAATTTCTCAACAATTTTTATATTCAAATGATGATAATGATGAAACTACAAATCAAAATGATTCCATGGATTCAAATAATTTTGTTGTACCAGCATCACATAATGATTCTTCAAATTCTCAATTCTTACAATATCCTCCAAGATTTGATTCAAATCAATTACAACCTCCAGTGCCAAATAGTCAAGGTGGTCCATTGATGCATTCTTTCCAACATAATCCTCATCAATCATCAGTTCAATCAAATTTATACCCACCAATGGAATTTATCCCAAATAGTCATAGTAATCAAAGTATTAATCAAATTTCAGAATCAAATTCAAACAATACAATCTCATCATATGATTCTATCCCGTTATTGACTTCTTCTATGATTTCATCATCTGTCTCTGAAAATTCTATTGCTTCACCAATTTCATTCCAAAATCAATCCGCTGTGACTCCACGTCGTCCAAATAGACGTCCTTCATTTTCTGTGACTCCATTACCATCAATTTATCAAACTCCAGCTCAATTCCAAAACAATGGGAATAACACTTCACCAATCAATTTTAAAACAGGTGTTACTCCAACTCCAAACACTTCATCAACTAACGCTACAAGACGTCCAAGACATAGAAGAACAAGATCAAGATTATCACTTGATGCTAATGGTGCAGCTTCCATTGTTACTATAAATCCTTCAACTTCATCAAATTCAATAAGGTCACCTGCAAATGCTTTAAATAGTAACAATTGGAATAATAGTAATAACAATGGTACAAATCCATTTTATACACCTCCAGCATTTTTATCACCTCATCAAGGATCTCCAGCTACCACTCCATTAGCAACTCCATCAATTGAAAAAAAACGTTCCACTTCAAATTTTGAATCAATTTCTCCTTCAATGTTGATGAATCCAGGTTTAGCTAATCAAAACACCAATAATAATAATGATGATTCAGTTTTCATAGCTGCAGCAGATTTAACAATGAAATTAGCTTCAAAATTATCAAATCCACATCAAGTTGAACATGGGTTTTCAAATCAACATTTAACACAAGATCAATCAAAATTTCTTGTTGATCCATTAAATTCTGATATAACTAATTATCAACAATTAAATCAAATTCCAAGACCTCAATATGAAAATAAACCAAATATTTCAAGATCACAATCCTCGATAAATTTAGCATCAATAGCATCATCAAGATCAGATTCAATGGAACAACCTCATACTACAACAAATCCAAATGATCCATATCAAGTTAAACATTATGATATTTTACAACCACGTAAAAAAATTCAAAAATCAAATTCAACAACAGATATTAATAATAATTCAAATGGTAAAAAGGCTAAAAAGACACATTCTTGTCCATTATGTGCTGCTGTTTTCCAAAGACCTGAACATGTTAAACGTCATATGAGATCTCATTCAAGTGAAAAACCTTATGAATGTGATGAACCAAATTGTGGTAAAAGATTTAATAGAGGTGATAATTTAAAAGCTCATTTAAGAAAAATTCATCAGCGTCCTATTTAATCAATTTAGGTTAAAATTATTTATTTGTTGTTATGATTTGATTAGGTTTCTATTTTGGTTTTGCCATGTTGTGCTATATTGTTTTTTCTATTCATTCTTTGCATTTGAACAATTTTCATTCATTTTGAAATTGTTCATCATTTCTCATGATTTCTACTACATTCAATGAAATTATTTACCAATTGGTATTAAATCGATTGTCATTTAATCGATTATAGACTTTAACTCATATGTTGTTTTTTTTACATTCCTTCTTTTTTATATGATTTTTTAAAGATGTTGTTGCTTTTAAGTGATGTGTTTATTGGTTACCATCAAGCCTGCGGGAACAGGTGTTTGTTCCATTGTTATCACAGTTGTTGTATATTAGTCTTACGAGAGAATCACTATTAAAAAACGTTTATATCACTATGGAATATTTTACATGTAGTTTATTTAAAACTTGCCTGGTCAATTTTAACTAATAAATCACAAGATTTCTCTAACAACAGCATCAGTTGGGAAATTATCTGAAGATGTGGTGATAACAGCAGAACTATTTTGAAATTGTTGATGTTTGAAAGCTGCAAATGCATAGAAAATTGAACTAAATAATAAGAAAATAGCTGGAACTAATAAAGATGTAACTTGGGCAGCTAATGAAACAAATTGAATAGCTGACATGACTAAATAAAAGGCAGCTCTTGGCCAATTTTGATTAAATCTCTTGATAAAATTGTTAAAATTGTCACTTAAGGGACAAATCTTTAACAAGAATGGGATCTCAACAAAGATCAAGATTAAGCCTTGAACTCTATTTGAAATATTTAGTATACTCAATTGAATAATTAGGTTAATTATACATACATGCAAATGATGGAGAATATAACCACAGGATTAAAATGGAAAATATTAGCAATGCCCAAAGCGATACATAATATGATACACAGTATACCGTTCCTAAAAGCTTATTAGTATTTCAAGCCTTGTACCCAAAAAAAAAAACCACAGCTAAACATACCATTGACCATAAACACTAATTCTATTGTTAGAAACAATCATTCAAGGGATCTAACAATCATACTTACCTAAAGTTTTTACTTCTGAAATCCTCTTTTAGGCCCTGGAAGTTTATGAATTGTGTAATCTTCAAAGCCATCTTGCACTGTTATTCTCTTGATCAATTTTCCTGATAATATTGGGATACAGATTACAGATCTCACAGCCTATGTTTAATTTTGTTTGTTTTCATTGTTTGTTAAAAAGCCATTTGACATCAAAAGGTAAACGAGTTCCGACTTTTTTTTTGGTTGGAAACCCCGGAATTCGTTTTATTTGATGGGTTCTTGATAAATTCGTATATACAATTTTAAAGGTGTTTATTGAGGTTTTAAAGGGTCTGAATATATATTTGCTGAGGATTTTATATTTCTGGAGCTGTTCATCTGTTAAACTTGATGAGTGGATTGGATACTACTGGAAGAAGCGGGAAACTAGACGCTGAGATTGATAGAAATGATGGGAATGAAGCTGATTTAGATCAAATAAGTTCATCTGGATCAGAATCTGAAGTTGAATCGGACGCAGATGGTAATGATATATCTAAAGATTTGGAATCAATAGGGAGATTTGGAAGCTTCAAGATCCCGAATTTCTGGAACAATATTAATCTTTATAATCCATACAATAAAGAAGACATTAGTGTTAATGTTAACGTTCAGACGATCTCAAGACGTGAACAATTATCGAATTTAATCGAAGACTTGAAAAGTGGGTTTTCTTTACAATCGGCATTAGATAGGTTCCAAACTATCAAATCAGCTTTAGAGACTTCAATTGATGAGACTATTGACAATAGTGCAGTTTATGACGATGATGATGAACGCGATGAAGGCGAAGAAGAAAATTATGAACCTCATGTCATTACTGCTGCTGTGGAACCTAAAGAGATACCTATTCTTGATCAAGTTATTATACCTGAAGATAAGGACCCAAGATTACATGAAGAACCTGTTAAAAGAAAAAAGAAGAAGAAGGTTACATTACAAACAAACTCCGATATTGAGGATTTACTTAGGATCCCAGATGATGAATCAAATGATGAAATGTTTTTAAGAAATCGAATCAAAAAGATTAGAAGGCTTTCTATCAGTGAAGAGGAGAAGAATAGATTAACACAAAAGTTGATGATGGGAGTACACTATGATAAGATTAGATTTGTTGATGAAAATGGTGATGAGGTTCTACAAATTACTGCTGATGCAAAAAAAAATGCTACAAAGAGCAATGAAGAAGTGGAGGCAGAAGAAGAAGAAGAAGATGATGATGAGGAGGAGGTATATGAAGACGACGATGATGATCTTGTTATTGTCAATGAAGAAGATAAAGAAACAACGTATCATAATGAAGAACAAGACGTTTTAGGGTGTCCACATTATCAAAGAAATTGTAAGATGGAATGTCCACGTTGTAAAAAATGGTATGGTTGTCCTATATGTCATGATGAAGCTGTAACAGGTCATAAATTTAAAAGAGAATTGACAAGACATATAATGTGTCTAAGATGTCTTCATATTCAAGAACCATGTGAATTTTGTGAAGAATGTGAAATTCAATTTGCATCATATTATTGTTCAATTTGTAAATTATATGATAATGATGATTATAAAGATATTTATCATTGTGATGATTGTGGGATTTGTCGTTTAGGTTTAGGGTTAGGTCAAGATTTTTTCCATTGTAAAGGGTGTAATGCGTGTTTATCAATTGAACTACAGGATGATCATAGATGTATTGAAAGAGCCACTCAATCAGATTGTCCAATTTGTGGAGAATATATGTTTACATCGGTGAAACCTGTTGTGTTTATGTCATGTGGGCATGCAATTCATCAATCATGTTACGAGGATCATTCAAAGCATTCATATAAATGTCCTACATGTCAGAAAACTGTGTTAAATATGGAGGCACAATTTAGGGTATTGGATATGGAAATATCATTACAACCATTACCTCAACCGTATTGTCATTGGACATGTGTGGTCTCATGTAATGATTGTAATGCTAAATCTTCATGTTCATATCATGTTTTGGGATTAAAATGTGATAATTGTAAAAGTTATAATACTGTGCAATTGAAATTAATTAAACCTGAGGAAAGTGATTATGAAAGTGATATTAGTACAGCAACAAATCAACTGAGAAAAAGATCAAATATTAGAAATTTAAGAACTATTCCATTGGCAAGCTCGCATTTGTTAAATACTAATTATAATATTGAAAATACCACATCGATAGATCATCAATTACCAACGAAACCAGAGGTTAATGATACCAGATCAGAAGGTAGAATTCTTACATTACCACAACAATTATTACATAATCTTGATACATATGTACAAAACATTCAAGATAGTTCAGAAGATGAAGATAGTGATGAACAAGATTTTTTGAGGGTTAATAAAAGTTTCAAAAATAGATTCAAGAGTGATATTTTCAGTGATTCTACACCACCTCCAGTTAAATCTGATGTTGAAACTGAGGATGTTAATGAAATAGAGCCTGTTCAAAGTTTCACCGGTGCTATAAGAGATTTTTTAACGTCAGGATCATTATCTGCTATGGTTAATGATATTAATAACGATAATGATGACAATATGGAGGGATCCAATAATAGTGATGAAAATATTAATGGGTTTTAAAAATAGAGTTATCTACACGAGTCAATGATAGATCATGAAAAAACGTCGTAAAAGAATTATAGTTTTGAATCGTAGCTATCACCTAAATGTGAACCACCATCAATTGGAATAACTGCACCATTGATATAATCAGATTCTTTAGCGCTGAAAAACAACACAACACTTTCAAGATCTTTTTGATTCCCCAATCTTTTTTTAGGGTTAGTTTGAACCATTCTTTCACCAACTTTATCCAAAAGACCATTTGACATCTTTGTTGGGAAAAACCCAGGTGCTAATATATTGACATTTATATGCTTTGGACCCAATTCTAAAGCTAAAGATTTACCTAAATGCATCACACCAGCTTTCGAAGCAACATAACCATATGTACCACCTTCCATCCCAGTTACAGAAGTACCAGCAATTGATCCCATAATCAATACTCTGGCAGAATACTCCTCTGTACCAGCTTTCGCTAACAATGGGTAAAATAGCTGTATAGTTAAAAAGACACCTTTAACATTCAAATCCAATACTTTATCAATAGCTGACTCCGGATGTGACTCAAGTGATTCACCCCATGAGGCACCTGCATTAGGGATAAGGATATCCACTTGAGATTCACTTGATGAAACCACATCATAAAACTTCTGAACCCCAGCTTTATTAGAAACATCAGCAGCAACACCAATTATTTTAGCATTGGATCCAATGGATTGATTCAAGCCTTGTAAATATTCAACAGCCTCGTTAACAGCTTTGGATTTTCTTGAAGTGATGTATATTGATTTAGCACCATTTTTCAACAGCACTTCAGCACAATAGAGGCCTAGCCCTCTAGATCCACCAGTGATGGCAACGACTTTCCCAGCAACGTTTAGTTTTGTCATGTTGATCAAATGTGAGACTTTACCTTATCCACAATCAGGAAATACACAGGGTTATATAACTTTGATCTGATACCACGCCGAGGTCTGTGATCATTCTAGAATTTAGCTCGTTTCTCCACAAAGATATTGTTGTTAATTGAAAAACTGGTGGGTTATTTGACAGGAAGCTCGCTCCTCGGTAGAAAAATATAAAACAGTCACGTGCGTGGTCATGTGACCACCAGGCAAACATAACCACTACCCAAAACAGCTTATTACCCGTTTAGGCAGTTAAGCGCCGTTTTCTTTGTTGTGTCTGGTTGGGCCCGCAGAACAGCAAATCCAGACCAACAGATGAGCTCAGATATTAGCATAGCTAAAGTGTTGGTGAACCGGAATATTGCAATTATTTAGCAAAAGTTTGCATAGGCTATTGGACTTATAGATTTTTAAATTGACAGCTGAAACATTTTGTTAATCAGATCTCATAAAAGATACACATCAGAACCAATTCAATCGTTAATTGCATGGATCAACACAGATATACACTAGGGGATCTCTAATGAATTCAATATCCTATCTTGCTCACACGTTTGATCGGGCATTAAAGAATGAATCAACAAACCCATCACATATAATTCCAAGAGAAAATTCAGATATAATACGTGATAAGCTAAAAGATTCTACGATAATCAATCATCAATTGTCACAAAGTCAACCCACAACTGACTCAACTCCATCAAAATCAATCATAAGTTGCATAATACATATCATCGTTTTCATACCAAATTTAATAATAATACGGCCTTTGTTATTCACATGGTTTATTATAACTTTCCCTTTGAACTTATTAGAGAGTCAAAAGGAGAAAGATGACGAGCATACGGAGAAAGTTCCGGAATCATACACCAAAAATGAAGATAATTCAGATAGTGAACCTTCTTCATCAACTTCATCACCAAAATTATCACCTCAATCTTCGCAAACAAATCAAAGTAAAAATTTCACAATACCAGAAATTGATGAAGAGACTGAATTATTAGCAAACCCAGAAGAAGCTGGAATAAATTTAAAATCACCAACATCTCCTACATCATCAGCTATAAATCATTTAAACTCTAAATTATTAACATTCCCAAAATATGTTATCCCAAGAAATTTAATAAATTCCAATGCTAAAAAAACATTAGTATTAGATCTGGATGAAACTCTTATCCATTCATTATCAAGAGGTACAAGAATGCAAAATGGTCATATGATTGAAGTCAAACTAAGTAATCAAGTTGCAACTTTATACTATGTCTCTAAACGTCCATATTGTGATCATTTCCTTAAACAAGTTTCTAAATGGTATAATCTGGTTATATTTACAGCTAGTGTTAAAGAATATGCCGATCCTGTGATTGATTGGTTAGAATCAGAAAGAAAATATTTCACTAAAAGGTATTATAGAGATCATTGTACATTAAGAGATGGACAAGGTTATATTAAAGATCTTTCCATTGTGGATAAAAATTTATCAAATCTTATTATAATTGATAATTCACCTATAAGTTATGCATTGAATGAAAATAATGCTATAATAGTGGAAGGTTGGATAAATGATCCAAGTGATTCAGATTTATTAAATTTAATACCATTGTTAAATGGGATAAGGTATACTACAGATACTAGGGCAATATTAGGTTTAAAAAATGGTGAATTGTCACTTGAAAAATGATCATACAGACACCATGTTTATTAATATCTAATACAAAATGAATAAATGCATTAATGAGTAAATATTCTGTAGCAGTTTAAAACTTTAAATTATTCCTGTTTTTTACCACCTCTTATAGGTTTCATTATATTTAAATTTAATCCAACTCTACCATTAAAACTATGATTGCTACCATTAGTAGGTTTTCTGGACAACATATAACCATCAGATTTATAATTGTTAAATTCTCCACTATTATTTGAATCAAATGATTCATTAACATCATCATCAATTTCTTCCAATTCTGGAATTTTATTATTTGAAAAATTCCTCCTCCCTTCAGATTTTGAACCACTAAAAAAATAACCATTAGCTCCATATCCTGTATTATTTGTTGTTGATGAAGATTTTTTAACGCTATTTAATCTCTCTTTTAGGAAAGTTAACTTACTTTCGAAATTTTCATTTTCTTTACTTGCTTGTAATTGTTGATCTTTAATCATCAATTCTAATGTTTGAATACGTTCATTTCTTGTATCTGAAATTTTTTTGGTTGATATAATATCTTTTTGTAAAAGACTGTTTTGAATCTCTAATTCTTCTAATTTATCACTGAATTTATCCAATGTTTTCTCTAATGAAAGGATCTTGAGCTCTTCAACCTCTGGATCAATTGATGATGCTTTAGACAATTTATCTTCAAGCTTATCCAACTTGACTTCCAGTTCAACAATTCTTTGACATTTCAACTCAAGGTCTGAAATTAATGCCTGATTGACAAATGTTATATCTTCGAGTTTTTTCTGTAGTGGAACATTTTTATTAGAAGCAGCCATTTCTAACGCTGGTGTTTGTGCAAATATCTCAGTGAACTTTAATAATCGTTCATTTAATGAATTGATGACTCTATCAGATTCCTTAGCATTCTCTTGGAGTTGTTTAATTTTGTCAAATTCTTGTTGTTCTTTCAACTCATCCTGGGTATCTTTCTTGCCCAACTGACCAGATTTCCATTGTTCCAATTCTTCCTGAAGTAATTTATTTTGTAATTCTTGTTGTTCATTAATTGTTTTCAAATTTTCAATTTGTTTCATCATTTCCAAACTACTTGGTTCATTATTAATATGTGCCTTATTTTTAATTCTCTTGGCTCTTGTACCAAAGCGTAAAGTTGAAATTGTTTCTTGCATGTTCAACACAGATGGAGAACAATTTATAATAAGACTTGTTCTTGAATTACCACCAAGTGATTCTTGAAGAATTCTAGTCAATTTAGAATCTCTATATGGTACATGCGTGGATTTTGAGTCTGTTAGAGCGTTAATGACGTTCCCCAAGGAACTCAATGAACTGTTTATCTTTTTAGCCTCTTCCAATGTTTGACCAGATGCACCAGTTTTACCAACTTTTTCACTACCAGCCAAATCAACCAAAAACAATTTAGATCTCTTTGTAGCACCATCCACTTGGTTAATCTGTGTTAGATCTAGTTGGAAAATAGCATGCGATCTTGAAGATTCAGCATTCATCTCTGTTGATGCAGTAGCCCTCAAGTCTGAACCTCTTTGTAAAGTGGAATATAACTCTTTTGATGAGCTTATATATACCTTATTTAAATTTCTTACATGGACACCACTGGTTTTATCCTCATGAACGGTTAAACTTATCGAATTTGATAAATCAACACCTAATAAGTCACGTATACTCTCCATATAGATTTCCATATATGAGACACTCAATGTGAATTCAACATTTTCATCACCATTAGCAATCTTGTCAAATATCAAATCTGAAATTCTTGGTATTATACCTTTTGAATTTTCCTCTTCAATTGATGATCCCATCATTGTGTATGATTTACCTGAACCGGTTTGACCATATGCCAACACAGCACCGTTATAACCTTTAAATAGATCATCTACAGTTTGTGCCACTGAATAATCGAAAACCATTGTCTGTGAGCATTCTGGACCAAACACTTTATCAAATGTGTAAAATTCATTATTGATCTGTAATGATTCTTGATCTATAAAATCAACCGCTGAATCTTCAGGATTACCATCTCGTAGTTCGTTTGAGCTCAAAGGTCTAAATCTTGCCACAACTTTGATATTACTGACCTCTTGTGAGACTCTCTTGATGTTCCTGCTTCCCTTAACAGGAGTTTGATCAAAAGTTGAATCAGGTGAGCTTAATGGAGGTAAGCTTTGTCTGTTCTTTTGCCTTCTTTCACTCATTGTCCTTCTTATGCTGGAGTTTTGTCTTATAGGAGAAGTGTTTTTCTTTAAAGGTGTTGAAGATGCAAATTTGGGGCTCTGCGGTGATAGCAGGGGTGGTGCATTGGACATTTTATACACTGATCTTTCTTCTGGCACTGTTCAATGTTGATGTTTGATCTGATCTAATGACCGCGTATACTTTATTTATGTATTGCGGTATTCCAACGTGTTTCCCTTCTATGAAACCCAATCTATATTCTCTTCTTATACTATATCAGTGATCCAAGATCGAGTTGAGAATGATTGAACAAGAGACACCTGTTAAGATTCCAATTCTCGTCGCTAGAGAATGTTATGCTTAAATATGTGTTATGGTTGATCTACGCATTGTTGTCCTTTTCGCGACATCTCCAAAGACACGACAATTTTACAATGTTGGCTAAACAAAGCATAAATAACTACAACAAAAATTGATTAACGGACTTTTGTAGGATTCTGGACGTCTATAAATTGTAGTATTAGTCGCTGTCTGGAATAGATCATTTCAGGCCTAGTTCGTAGACAACGAATGGCTCGAAGTCAGGGTCAACCAAGGATGCATATTCATTCAATGACGAATCTTTTTGGGCTTTACCCTTCTTGTCCTTTGAGAAAGCTGAACCTCCCAAGTAACTGAATTCGTGGAAAAGTTCCTTCTTGGCCTTTTCAATGCTCTTTGATGGTAGTCTTATAACTGTGGAGTTGAAATCTGGTGGTAACCCATATCTTAAAACACTTTCCACAAACACTCTAAGAACTTTCAAATGTATCCAATTTGCAGTGATATCAGAGTAAGCAGCTCTTACTAATCTCACCAAGTCATTTCTTAGACGATTTTCAGTTTGTGCCGCCAAATCGTGTTCTTGTTTCAATTCATTCAATAATTCTTCAGAGTAAACAAATTCTCTTGGGACAAATTTTCTCTCACGTAGTGCATTTAGAAATTCTGGTAAATATTTTTTGAATAATGTGACACCATAAAGGATATATTCAGAGTCGGATGATATCACTGTAGCACTTCTTGGGACAACAAATTGGGCCAATGACTCGTACGAATTCTTGAATTCTTTTTCTAAACTCTTTGGAACCGCAACTAATTGTGTTTGTAAATATTCAGAATTCAAGACGAAATCAGAAGCTTTGACGATATTGTGTAATGATTTGACAGACAAGTCACCGTTTTGCTTTCTCTCTGCATTGGCTAGATTTGTCTTTGCATTGTTATAATTTGTAGACTGAGATTTAACTTCGGCGTCCAAGTTGGCGGCTTCATTGGCAAGAGCAGCAATCAAATCTTTTATAGGTGATGCCAATCTAAATTTACCAGCTTTCCATTGAAATTGTTCTAGATAATCAGTTGCAAATTTATCATCAACTTTCTTAGCAGAGTTTATCAAAGGCTGGTTGTTATCGTATAATGTTGTCAGAATCTCAGTAATCTTAGTCAAAGAGGCGTTCAATTGTTCATCAATCTTTTGCAAATCCTCACTTTGTTTGACAAGCTGATCCAAAGTGCCTATTTTGAAGCTTGGAATTTGAAGCTTGTTAACTTGGGCTTTACCGCCTAATAAGCTTTGTTCAAGCCATTCATCAATATCAGTAGTTGGTGCTGACTCTGGTGAGGCCTTTGAAGGCAATGATAAAAGCAAGTAGTTAGCTAGGTTCTCTGACATGGTAGATGTTCAGTAATTGGATAGCAAAGTGTGGCACTAAAGCTTCAATGCCTTGAATATACTACTTATCTCGCCAAACCACTCACAGCTGATTTCATTCTCACTTTTGTAACTCCTTCTTTGAAAGCTGCCAAAATCAAGAATTCGCGAAGAAGCAGTTGATTATGTAATTAATAATTATAGACCAGATAAAGAGGCCCGGGTAAATTACTTACATAAGTGATTATATAATACTGATAAGATGCTGCTCTGACCGATGCTCAAATTTTTTTAAACGGTTATATTGTACTACATACTAAAAGCTGTGGTTAGCGTTGTTTATTAGGGTCAAATTCTCGAGGAAACCAGATACAAAAGGAGTTATAGAGAAATGAGTTCCAGCTTAGAAGTATGTGACTTTGGAGGAAGTGAGCTAGTGGTTTTCCAGTCCTTGATCTCACTGCCTCTCGCAGAGAAACGCTCAAGTATACTAACAAATTCGTTTACTATAGGAAAGATTAAAGAACAACTCAAGTGCCTTTGATGGGCTATTATCCTTAATCCCTGCTAAATACTACTACGATGATGATACCCAAAACCAGTGGAAGGCCAAAAAGCAAACAAAGGAAGAAGCAAGAGAAGCTAAGAGAGCTAAATTAGATCCATCACAATCAAATTTTAATGAAAAAAGTGCATCAGCTTCTGAAGTGTTAAAGCAAAAAGCTGCCACTGCTAAACCAGTTGTTCTTCCAGGTATCAAATCAAAGCCAACCATTGAAGAGCAAAAGGAAGAAGATGAAGATGAAGGCATGTCAGATGACAATGATGAAAGTGATGATGATAACGAAAGCGATGAACAAAGTCAAGTATCTTCAAAGCCAACTCCAAAAGAGACAAACGGAAGTGCAAAGACCAATAATTCTGAGCCAAAAGACATAAAGGCTAAAGTCAAAGCTGGTGATGATGAGCAAGAAGATGAAGAAGATATAAATATTATGTTTGACGATGAAGGTAATGAATTGGAATTACAAAAAGAACAACAAAGAAAAGAACAAAAGGCACAAAATGAACGCAAAGCTTCAAGTAAGCCATTAACAGAAGAGGAAAAAATAAAGAAGGAAGAATCTGTAAAGGCATTGAAAGATAAACTAGCATCTAAAATCAGCGCATTGAAAGAAAAACGTAAGGCAATTGGGACTAAAGCAGCTGGTGCTCCATCATCAAGAGAGGCCATTCTGGAAGAACGTCGTAAAAAGGCAGAATTAAAAGCAGAAGCTAGAGCAGCACAGAAGAAGAGAAAATTAGAAGAATCAGATGATGAAGATAGTGAAGATGGCAGTGACGGTAGTGACGATGAGAATGAAGATGGTATGAGTGCTGATAATGTTTTATATCAAACAATTAGATTCAATGATGATGAACGTACTACATCTGATTTGTCCAAACTAAGAAAACAATCAAAGAAGAAAGGACCAGCAAAGAAAGATTTAAAAGCTCATTTGAAATTGTTAGAAGCCAAGAAGGAAAAATTAGCACAATTAGAGGATTCTAAACAAAAAGAACAAGCTGAAAAGGATAAATGGAACAATGTTTTTGCACAAGCTGAAGGTGAAAAATTAAGAAATGATGAAAAACTATTGAAAAAGGCATTAAAGAGAAAAGATGCACAAAAGAGAAAATCTGGAATTGAATGGAGAGAGCGTAAGGAAACCGTACAAAATAGTATTAGTGCTAAACAAAAGAGAAGAGAAGAGAATTTACAAATTAGAAAAGATAATAAGGGTATGAAACGTAAAAGTCAAGCTAAACAAAAGAGAAAATTTAAAGGTACTGTCGTTCCAAAACGTGCAGGTTTTGAAGGTCGAAAATCAAGAAAATAATGATTATAATTACAGATTCATAGATATAGCATTACTTAAACCATGTATTATAGCATATATTGACAGTTCGTTAATATATAAAAAGTATTCGATTTGGGCATTTTCAAACTTATGGTTGTAGAATTTTCAAGATTGAAACTCTCTTTTATCGATTGATTCATCTCCTGTACCTGCGTATTTAGACTTGGCTCTTAATTTTGGTCCATTAAGATAAAACAAAACAGGTACTAAAATCAATACGATTGCAATACCACCAAGGATAGTTGATCCCCAAGCCACTGGAAATTTCTTTGTTGATAAGTTGTTGAACAATGCTCTACCAAATAAGGGGAAACATCCACCCACTGCGGATCTCATAAATGCATTACTTGCAAAAGCTGATGCAACGTATCTGAAAAATGACATTCCCACATAGTTCAACAAAGTTTGAAACATCATTATACCAGCGGTACCGTATAATGCAACACCAACTATTGAACCAAACCAATGATGATCGGTAGTGGCAGCCCATCCAAATATTAGGATCCCTGTTGGTAAGATTATACTACCTAAAATTGCAACTGGTATAAATGCCTCAGGGTGAACAATTTTCTTCTCCAATAAAGGTCTGGTGTATCTTCTGTATATTAAAGTGATGTAGATAGCAACACCAAATATAATACCAGCTGGAATCGCTAGATATGTTGATCCCGTACCGATCATGGAGAAATTCAATGATTCTTGATAATATAATGGGAAAGCTTCAAACCAAAGATACATGATTGCATATAACACTGCGATATAAATGTTGATCAAAAGCATAACTGGTTCAAAAAGACCAATTGCCACAGGTCTCCAAAAGATTTCTAGTAAAACTTGCCCCGTGGTCATGTCATGAGAGTGTACATCTTGTTCAATCAAAATGTTTGGGTTCCCCGTTAAATGGCGTAATCTTTCAGCTTTTCTACCTAAAATAGTTGGTTGATATGTCTCTGGAATAATAGTTGCAAATACAACAGATAATGCACAAGCAACAATAAGCAAGAACCAAAAACTCCATCTCCAATTTCCGGAGCTTGACTGTATAACAGACCCTAAAAATGGACCTAATCCGACACCAGAATAAGCACCAATCCCCCATAATGCCAAACCAATGGGCATATATGGCAGTGAGTACATATCTGTAAAACTTGCCCCACCAACAGCCAAGATGGGAGATACGAATATCCCACCGAGAACTCTTAGGATACAAAAAGAAGTGATATTAGTGGCCAATGCAGTGGGTATTTGTAAAGCAGCAAATATAATTAATCCCACTACATATATCTTATTTCTTCCTATTGATGCATGTTCAGACAATGGTGAAAATATCAAAGGTCCCACACCGTACCCAAGGACGAAAAGTGTTAATGGTAATGTAGCTAAGACATGATCCACGTCAAATTCCTCTTGGATTTGTTCTAATGCTGGTGTATAAGCAGCAGCTGCAATATATGAAAATGCAGATAAAAATGCTGTAAAGAACGAAAGCAATACTCTCACAGACATGGACCAATTATTTGGATGTTCAGGGTCATCATCACCATCCCATGTGACTATAATGTAATCATCTGACTTGGTTGTTAAATCTTCAATTGTATCACATGAAGACCCAGAATGTGTGATATCTGAACCATACTTTTCAAAATTTGGTAAATATTTCTCTGGGATGACAAAATCAGGCTCATCTTCCTTATATCTAAGCAGTTTTCTTCCTGATGCTCTATAAATGAATCTTCCCAATATGCTTCCTTGTAAAATAAGCTTGAAGTCAGACATATTTCTAAATTTCCTCTTTCCTCTATCTGGCCACCGTTATCTATCAATGTTGAAATATAGTCAATCGTACCACTGGATTACACAAAGACCGCTTTAATGACCTCTAAATTGCAATTGAGCAAGAAGAACCATTTTTTCCTTAAGGATATCCTCCTTTTATACTGAAAATTTAACCAGAGACAAAAGATTATCAATTACTAATTCGCAAACTTTATCTGTAAAAAAACAATATGAACTCAGCATTAATAATCGATGTCCTACTGTAAATCAAACCCCGGACAGCTGAAGCAGCAACCAACGTCTATTCGATCCATCGCTATTTCCAACGAGCAAAAGAGCCAACTTGCCCTTTACAGTTGCAGCTGATTCTCACAACGTTCAGAATCTTCATTGGCACTAATTTTTTTTTTCAATTGGTATATTAAGGATTATGTAATAGATTATCTAGCCCAGTGGATATTTTACTTTGAATTCACCAGTTTGATGTTTTGTTTAATTTAATATTTGTAGTAGTAGGCGGAAGGGGAGCTCTTGAAGCTCAGGTAAAATATGATGGCTTCTTGGTCATAGTTGATGACTTCATTGCTATATCGCCTATTTTGCCTTAAATGGACCAGCAGTTCAATGTTCAATGTATTGAAATGTGTATGTGTAATCCGCCTTGGACTTACTGGTATTGACACTATAACATCAAAATGTATCAAGCCTCGAAAGATGTGCCCCTCACAAGCTGAAGAAAAAACATCACCAAATTTTATTTTACCACTCATTTTGGCATATCAATCTGCTCAAATAGGGCACAATTTTCGTATCAACCAGCCGAAATTGGCTTCAATCATGACCAAGCTGCCGTCTACCTTCAAGCTGAGGCTCCCCTTGAAGAAGTCTTACTATGTTCCCCTGATCAGAACGAGGCCCGTGGGGAAAGAACCTGTTCGAAAGACACCATTGTTGAATACTAGAGTTAAATCAAACCCAATCCCGGTACGGTACTCCAAGTCCGTGGTTAAACAATTCTCCAAGATCAACGATGAGTTGCAAAAGAAGAAGAATATTGATTTTGCCAAAGCTCGTGAAGGATCATTGAAAATACAAGCTGAAGAGATGAAGGCTAGAGGAATGATTAGCACAGAAGAGGCCAAAGAACAGAGTAGAGCGGAGACCCTAAACACTTTTAAATTCAAAAGTAAGACATACAAGAGGTACAAGAAACATGAGATAAAAGTGAAAGAGATGCAGGATATTGATGAGCTACGACTAGAGAATTTCAAATTCTTCTTAAACGAGGCAAAATTTGAAATCAAAGGTCCCAATAAGGACGAGATGACTGAAAAATACTTGAATGACTACCATGAAAATGCCAGTGAGGAGGAACAAATGTTTATAACACAAAAAATAATAGAAATACAAATGGGGTTGACACAATTGAATAATCGATACAAGTCATTCGTCTCGTTATTAGAAATCTTAAATCACTTGATTCAAGCAAATCAAATGTTGAAGATCAGTGTTCCACAGCTGAATGAACTATTTGAATTAGCGCTACACATGGACGATAATCAAATGCTTAGAATGGAGATCATACGTATAACGGGTTCTTTGCTTTATCGTTTTACAGAATTAAAAGAGATGAGATTAGATAGAATTGCCACTTTAATAACCGCATTGATTACATCTCAACAATTTGGTGATGCATTGGCACTATTACAACAATTTGATAATGAGAATGCCATATGGTATAAATTGAAAGCTTTGACATGGATAGGAATTGGTAATTTGAATGAAGCAGAATTAATATGTGAACAAATATCCAAAAAATTTAAAGTTCGTTTCATTCATGGTGATTTATACATTGCATTGATGCAACGTTATTTATTTAGTGGGAATTTTGAAAGATTAGAATATTGGAGAAGAGAATTTGAACAAATGGTTTTACATAAGGGGTTCACACAGGAAATGAAACCAATTTCTAAATTCCACGATGCAGAAGAAGAAGCAAAATTAGAATATATGGGACAATTTGGTCCTATTGGTCGTATTTCTTATTTGATGCTTCTTGGTTGGTATTTCACAAAAGACGAATTGAAAGATCATATCCCCTCGATGATTGATTTCTATTTGGCACAACCGCTAACAAGTGAAAAAGATTTAGAAGATGTCTTACTTTCATTTAAATATGAATTATCGTCCAAGGTTAAACCACATCTTGCGAAATTGGAAGCAAAAAACCGTGAGGATAAACTAATGAAATTCGTAAACAAATATCAGGAAGCACATCCAATAATTTCTCAACAAGAAGAATTTTTAAATAATTTATTAGCAGAATTGGCAGATATTGGTGGTTTCAAATCTATAACATTTGCCATTGAGAGATTAATTCAACAAAAGCAAAAACCATCAGCAGTACATTATGCTGCCTTATTAAGGGCATTACTAAAGAAAAATCAAACTGAACATGCAATGAAATTACTAGAAGCATTGGAGGGATCATATATTGCATTTTTGGAACAACAAGTATCAGGAGATTTTAAAATCTCAATGGATGATCAATTTTTACCATCTGTGAATTCTAGTCATTATGGAATTTTCTTACAATATTATTCTAGAATTCAAGATGCTGAAAATTTCAATCAAATTTTAAAAAGGTTTAAAGAATTATATTTAGAGTATGATGCCGTGATTTTGAGAATCATCATCAAAACATTAATGTCACATAAAAAGGATAAAGAAGTGTTAGAATATATTGATGCTATTTTGTTAAATGATATTCACAAGACAAATTCATCATCTGTGAACAATTCGTATCATGAATTATACATGAGTATCTGGAAGTTTTTGATGACTAAATCTTATAGATCACCAACAGATCTTAATTCAAGTTCTTCTATTGAAATACCTGATTTAAGATTTGTATTTATGAAGATGATTCACGATAACGTTATACCTTCTGCTCAACTATACCATTGGATCATCAATACTTTCATAAGAAATGAAGATCTTTATGGTGTTGTATGTGTGATTCAATATATGGGTAAAGTGCATAGAATTTTACCACATCCAAATACAAGATACGAGATTAGGAAATATATTATTCATGTTAAATATAACAAAAAAGTACCAACTCCCCTGTTGAAATCTAAAAGACGTTCAAAATTAATTACAAAAGATCAAGAGAAATATTTTGAAGCTTTTGAAAAAATTAAACCTTTAAAAAGCTCACAAAATTCAATGGATCCATTTGCACCAAAAGATGAGGTTGTATCTGGTGATACTAGTGATACTAAAAATTCACAAGGACCTGATGACACGGAAAGAGCATATAAATTTCTTGTTACACAAGTTATGAGATTATTAAGTTCTTTAAAAGAATATAAAGTTGATGAATTGATAAAAATTCATGGAAATTTTGGATTGGTTTATGAATGTGATAAAATCGTTAAAGAACATAATGAATGGGTTCAAACTCATAAGATTAGTAATTGGGATGCTTTTTTGCAAAATACAAAGTTTATCAAGGAAATGGAACCATTGCCTGAAGATCAATAGTCTTGTATATAGAAATAGTTAATGAATTAATGGTAATAATTGATGAATAGTATCTGCTGAATTAAATATATTTATGGCATTGTTGTAAACCGGGTACCGGCAAGCGTGGCCGGACCGGGCTCATTTATTGTGACATTATTAAAGAATTCTGTAAATAAGCCATCAATTAATTAAATCAATTACAATTATCAACAATGTCTGACCAAATTGATGAATCTAAGTTATCACCACAAGAATTGAAACTATACAAACTATATGGTAAATTACCATCTAAAAATGAAGTCTTAACGAGTAAATTACAAGACCGTAAATATTTTGATAGTGGAGATTATGCATTAAATAAAGCTGGTGTTAAAGATGTTAATACTAAATTATCAAATAAACATTTGAATCCACAAGAGATCTTAAGAATCAATAGAAATTCTGTTAGTGGTACAAGTCCTGGAAGATCATCATTGGAAAATGAGGCAAAATTAGATGAATCCAAATGATTCCGGATTGCTAATTAGGTTTATCTTGATATCTTTTATTTGCATGTTTTATTGAAGTAGTGTATGTGTGTTTTTGAAATGGTCTATGTTAGTGCTGTTTAGTTTTTTATTTTTGTTCCCTAGGTTGATTGTGTAATAGGGTGGTGGTGGTGGTTTATTATAGTTAGTGGCGGTATTGATTCAAAATTTAATACTACAATTAGCTCCGCAATTAATTTCAAACGTAGCATATATCAATAATAACATGTATTATTTTGCACTTATATATACAGGTATAACCCATTTTATAATTTATTGGAATAGATATCTTCCAATCTTTCCAAAGATTATCAATCCGAAAAAGAAGAAATTACCCAACCATAACATTATAGCTGTAAATTCAAAATCTTGATACCAATTATTTGGTAATCCTTCAAATATAATGACTGAAAAACTTGCAATTGAAGCTATAAATACACCACTCAAAAATCCAGATAATGTACCATCAAGTAATAACCAAAGACAAGGACTTAAAAAAGTCCAAGCCAATGAAGCTTGGATTGATGAATTCCATTCAATCTTACGCACGGCAAATGATACACCCAAGAATGCCACACCAGCTCTAATGATTTGTGAAGTATCAATACCAAAAGTATTATTTGTCTTTGTATATGGTTTTGCCCCAAAGATAAATTTATCAAAAATTGGTTGAATTAAACCAAATAAAATCCCCTCGATTGAATAGATTACCCATTTTGGCACAGCATCATGGAATACTAATTGGTTACCAATTTTGATACCAATATCTAATGGTTTAGATGCTAATTCAGGGACAAGAATATGGTTATCATGGATATGTTGACCTAGTTGATTGTACAAGATCCCTGATATACTCAATATGACTAAATTCCTCAAGATTTGCAAAGTAGAATAATGTGTTTTCCTAGTATGAACCGGTTCATGTTGAGTAGATTCTTCATTCTTTGCAATGTTGGAGTTTAATTTATCATAAATTTCATTGTCGTCATTATCCTTGTCTATATCGTTCTGGTCGTATATTTCGTACAATGGTGACTTGTCCATCAGGACACTTTCCGGTAGTGATTCTCTGGACATTCTTTAATTGTTCAATTGAACTCAATTGTTGTTTCCCGTTGAAATTGTTTGTTTCTGTATTTTTTTGTTGATGATTCTCGTTTAATCGTTTTGCCTTTTGTTTTTCAAAAATGTGCGTGGATGGTTTTCAATTATTTATAGGTCAAAACAAATAATGAACTCAAGAAACTGAGATGTCTTGGTAATTAAGAAGGGTTATAGTTATGAATATGGAACTGATATTGAATCAATTCTGTGTTTTACCCAGAAAAAACGGACTCTGTACGACTATTCTACCAAATTGTAACATGTAATATCTGTATTAATAGCTCTAAATAATATATAATCTGATACAAGAGACTCAATTCACCTTCTTTTTATCTTCCTTGCCATAGATCAAGTTCTGGATAGGTCTATGTAAGCTATTGGAGACATAGTAGAACACGAGTCCCAATACTGAGACAATAGAGAAGATTATAGCTCTTTCCTTAGTGTCGACATTTAAGAATGGATAAGGATAAGATGCTGGTGGGATGATCAAATACTCCAATAGGATCCAATACCCATAAGTCAACCCAGTAACCAAAAATATAACCATAGTGAATGAAATGTTAAAATTTGAATGCTTGTTCAAGTAGTAGTCAATAGATAAGAAGGTGATTGGGAATAAATGAATAGCCATATCTATATGTAATGGGATGAAATTTTTAGCCTCCACACCAGATGGAACAATCAAATGGATAAAGAATATCTTTAAACTCCAATAGATCAAAGCGACAAGTGTCTCTAGAATGATAGCCACGGCATTGAAGTAATTTGAAAGTTTGTAGGAAAAATCGTTTGGAACAAACAGGGCCAAAATGTTGGTAATTATGGTCAAGATTGTTATGAATAATGAAATGTTTGTAAGGAATTGAGAATGACCAGCTTGTTCAAGTTCTTTTGGTAATGGTAATCCAGAGATTGCAGCAAGTGATACGCTGGTGATGACTAGACCGAACAAGTTATATGCTAAATAGACCTTATTATCCCATCTGTTGAGTTTTTTGAAAGTGATTTCACTCATTTTTAGATAAACTATGAATCTGTAATTAGTATATCGAGTTTGAAAGTTCAGAATTGGTGAAGATTTATATATTTGCTACTATATTAAAATTGAGAGCCGTTTCACACAATCTCGGATGAAATTTAGATGCATCGGTTTCAGAGATTCCGTGATTGACATTTACAATTAATTCTAGAGAAAATACTGCTTAAGCTCAGGTCAACTACTAAATTCATCAAACTCGTAAATCATAATCATAAAAGCCTTTTTCTAGTCTTCACCACGCCAGCAGTATAACAAACATCAACATCCCCAATGCAATAAACACCATTGGTGTCTTGCTAAAATCCACATCATACTCAAACTGAACATTATCAAAGATCACTGTGGGTTCTTGTGCTTGTTCCCCCTGGAAAACACTCCTTATAAACTGTCCAATTGACCTTATTCTCCTCGTGGCTGTTTCCACTTGACCTGTGGATATTATAGCTTTGAGTAGTATCAATATGGCTAATGTTTGTAGTACCAGTCTATACTCTTGGTAAAATTTTGCGAGCGAATTCTGCTGTTTGGTGGGTATTGTTTGATTCATTCTGTTTCCAATATGTCACTCTGTATATGAATCACCAATTCCTAAACTTCAACATCCATTTATTGAACTGTTTGTCCATTTTCTATTTTACTCTCGCTCCAGGCAAAAATTTAGAACGATGAACAAAAATTACATAAGCGATTACTAACGTTTATAGAAAAGTATCAAAGTACTGTTTAAGATCTGTACACCTTCAACAATTTCACCAATTGATTATCCTGTATAGCTATAGTCAATTTAACAAACCGAATTTTCTTTGCATCGTTTTCATCAATTGTCATATCTTTCCGCATTAACCTCATTTTCAATAGTCTTGTATCTAAATTGTTCTACTAATTAATATAAAGGTCTATTATCATCACTTTCAGGGAAATTTATGTTAAGAATAGCAAACATACCTGCTTTAGATTCATAACGTCAAAATGGCGAGCTAATTCGAAAGCTTAATTTTGAAACAAATTACACAATAGTGTGTTTTCCCTCTTTGTATACTCTTTGAAGATACTCTTTAACTTTGTCCACACCCTTGTACATTGCTCAAGAACATATCTAATAAACATCAGAACTTGCCCTTGTATAAACCAATGTGTGTTTGATGATTCTACTGATGAAACCTTTCCAACCAATGGTGAATCGTGAATCCAATATTTCTGGAACCTGGGGCGAATATTTTAATTAATGGATTGACCTTCTGTATCAAAAAACAAATTTGGTATATCATTTTGAATGTACTGTTTTAGTGAATACTCAAGGTCTTCATACTTGTTAAAATGATCATCTGTGTATACGCCCAATTGGATATAATCATAGTCTTGAGACAATTTGTAAATATCGATCTTCGACTTTGTGAAAGACCCGTTTGATTTTGTTCTATTTGAAATGGTGTGAAACGCTTTAAGTATTTTTGAATCCTTTAATTATTGCCAGTTTTCCCAATGGCCTTCAATTAAATAATTCCAATATAGTTGAATCAATACCACCTTGGTGGAAATCTAGTTCCACATTGACAACTTTCCCATCAATGTTGATCTAATACATTGTTAGCCACTGGCATGAATGTGTGATTCTCAATAAAGATGAGATCACCTGGATTGACAATCAAATTGAATATCTTTTAAGACTATCACATAGGTCCCATTTGTCAATATTGTGATTCCCCATTGATCGCATTCTGGTTTATTGATGTGTTCAATCAGATCTCCCATCAGAATTGGACCGTATTAGAACCCAGTGGTGATATTTAATATTTTTGATTTAATTTATCGTCTCATATGTGAATCTAGCTTAATATTGTCTACGGGGAAAAATCCAAAAGAGGTTTGCAAGTGTGTTTGGTACAATATGGATCACCAGCTACAGGGAGATATCTTTGCTATAAAGATCCTAGGGTAGATAGGATTCCAAAAGCTTTGATCGTCAATTGTAGACATGGTCATTTAATTTGTTGAAGAAATATAAATTCTGTTTGTATCTTAGATAGTTAAAAAAGGTTTGCATATCAAAAATCAAAACTCACACACGGCCCGGGTCTTTGTCAGATTGGTTGATTTATAAATAGCAGGGCCTGATTAAAGGTTTGGATAATTTACAACCGAGATGCTGAGCTCACAGTGTCACACTACATATTTCAAAACGTAAACTTAAATATGTTCTACTATCTGTCTTATCTTATCTTGAGGATCTGTTTTAAATCTACATATGAATGTGTCCCTACCAATTATCTACGATTATCCATAGTGTTAATCGAAGTTACAAATTAAAGAGAATCAAGGATCCTGATTCCTGAACGCCTTATTTTGTGGAAACCATGTTGACTTGACAAAACATCTGTGCTTATTATGGCTTTCAAAAGGTTCTCTGGATCACCACGTTGTCGTGAAAATTTGGTATATCGTATGTGCTCCTACCACATAAGCGGGTTTTAGCGGAATTTTAGGAAGAAAACATCAACAAACTCTCGACTCAACCAACACTTTTCGTTTGATACTTTAGCGTAGTGGCAAATCCTAGGAATTAGTATCTTTCTGAGAAACACCCTTCAGTCATGACAGGTGATAGTCTTTTTCGTGCTGTACCATCCCATATGTCAAGCAATTGTTTTCAAGCTTACTGGTTTACATGATGATCTCTTTTTGTGTCAACATATTTTCAAGTGCCACAAAAGCATTAATTATGTCTACAAAATGAATTCATTAGTATGTTTAAACACAAGCTTGTTTTCTTCTACCTTCTCCTTTGCACCACACTATCAAACATAAGTCAAATTGCTCGGTTCTCAAGAACTTTCTCAAGTTAGCTAAAACAAATATGACGCGTATTGATCCAGAACAAGCTGAACATCATAACGAGGAACTCAATACTGGTTTGAATGCTGCTGATTTGGCTCTGGAAGCCGAAAATGACGACGAGTCTAATTTTGATGTGACACACTTAATTGGTTATGAATTACCAAATTTGTTTGATAACCAAGAAGATCATACCAGATTAGCGTTTTCTCAAATTGTGACTACTGAAGTTCAACAACGCTCGGAAGTCGAAGAAAATTTCAATCAATTACAAGATCAAATCATCCATCAACAAAATCTTCCTACTATATCTTTACAATCCGCACAACTTCTGCTAATTTCAAACGCTTTAAGCAACCACGATGAAATACGAAGATCTTTCCGCGAGGTACTCGTTGAAGTGTATGACCATTGGCCATCGAGTGAGGCGCTCGAAGGTATCAAAGATTCATTCATAAACAATTTAGTCGATGTCCATCAACAAAACATCCAAACACTGGAAAAGTTCACCGAAGAGCAAATGAACATTCTTCATAGAAGCTCGTTCAATGCTGTCAAATCAAATTTAGAAAACATTAATTTATTCGATGAAGTTCTTCTGCAAACGTATCCAGAAAGCACAATGAAATTATCTCATTTCAACATCTACAACTTACCCCAGGGTACAAGCACCAGGATTTCAAAGACGAAAAAAACTCGATTGGGGTCACTAACCAATATATTCGACACTAACCATCAAGATGCTATCGACCCAAACAATTGAAGTTTCCCCATTCCAAGGTTCATCTTGAATTAAGAAACCCCTCTTCAAATATTATTAACATTAAAACACTTGTCAAATTGGTTTCAAGCGCCTATTTTTATGCATCAATTATACGTCAGTTTTTCTACACAGATAATGGATTCATTCTATACGTTGTAGAGTAGTTTCTGTAATATCAGGCCTTGCGATATAAAATCACGATATCCCTCCTTGCACATATGACAAAGATTGTTTATCGAGAATTTACAATGAATCGCAGTTGATCAATCTTACTACAAAGCTTCATGAATACAGGTGTTATAACATACGCTCATAGAAATTAATATGATATATATCTAGACTAATTGATCATAATTACTTATCAAAACCATGGAATTGTCATAGGTCACTTGTGGATAACGTTGATAAAGATCAATTCTTACCTGCTCCATTCTATCACTTGACTTTGGAGCAATATAAGCTGGTAATTCTGGATAAGCTTTCGTTGGTCCATTAATTAATACGGATGATCCACTATAGCGATAGCTTTTCGAACAGGCCTTCCAAGATGACACGGCAGTAATGATGTCTGCAACCCAAGTCAATGTATCTTTTCGAGTTTTAAATTCTCTTTCCCCAACGAGAATTCGACTACCAAACAACTGCAATTCAACGCTTGCAAACTTTTTATCTAGCTTTTGCGACTTTTCAAATTCAAAGACCTTAAAAGGATTAAGATTCTCCAAATCTTCTAGTTCAACAAATCCGAAAAGTTGCTTCCTAAAATTATACTCCTCTGAGAAATTACGCAAAGCATGTATTCCTACCAACTCTTTGAGATAAACTTGGGTTGGAAAGACGTTTCTGAATCTATTAGAAGATTTAGGACCTGAATATTGGTCCCGTTTATCAAACTGTGTCTTAATTAATTGTTTTTGTTCCGAATTCCATCTGCAACTGGAAAAATCGTCATCTATAGCGACAGCTTGGAATTCAGAAGATTTGCCCATCTCAAGAAAAGTACCAATAAGTTTATTCTTTTGAATAAGTTCGCATTTCTTCAATACTTCCACGACTTCATTTGAGCGACAAATCTCATCAAATTCACTCAATATTGATAAGTCCATCCCTATGCACTTGATAAATCTTCTCAACACAGAATTTGAATTGTTAACAATTTGATCCAAGATGATTTGAATTTTATAAGGTGAATTCACCACTGTAAATTTATTCAATTCATTTTTTTGGTAATTTTCTTTGATATTGGTTTCAGTGTAAAGCTCTAGAACTTCAAAATCATAATTCAAGCTCTTTTTGTTCCTTTTATAAATTTCATACGAGTCAACCTCATCGTCCAAATAGTCAGGACCGTATTTCAAAAAACAAGAATCATTTTTTTTCATCTTTTCTAACGAACTAATAGCAACATTGAAATGAATAAATCGGTACACAGTTGGTGCAAAGAGTTCTAACAAAAACTTGTTCACTTGCATTAAGTTGACAAGGTTTACATCGTGTGATGCAATATTCAACCATACTTCCACCGGGAAGCAGCTATCAAATCCTGTTACTGGTCCTTGTTCTAAAGCTTTGAAAGACCTTTTTGATGGTTTCAGCACCTTTGAGATTGTTATCTTTCGTTTTGTTTGACTGATGAGTCTGAACACTGGAAGCAAAAGTTTTGAAAGATAGTATCTGATAGGAAAGAGCACACGGCTCTTCAATTTCCAGAAGAAGAAACGCTTCATAACATCGGTGGGTGTAGAGGTAGACCAACTATTGAGTCTGAAAGGATTCTTTAGTATTGATAAAAGCATCTTTGTAGTGTTTCTTGTGATTTGCTGTTCTGTATGCCCTTTGAAAAGTGATGTGTAGAAGAATGAAGGTAATTGAGGTAGTCAGCTCTTTTTATAAACATTCGTTGGTTAAGAGACCTTTTCCATGGACAGATAATTGAGCTATAAAGCTTCCAAAATATTCTGTTGAACAGAAAATAGCGTCATGATAGTCATCTCTGTGCGACCTTATCCGAGAATCTTATTAGTTGTAGTCGGTCAAGCGCTTTCATGCTAGTCTATGGAGTTGAGATTATAATTGTACTTTGTTAAATGGTGTAATGTTCTTAAAACTTAAAACGAAGGATATGGGTATTACGTAAGGAGAGCAAATTTTCTTAGTCATCAATTTCTAGAAAATCTCCGCGAAATTTCCATTCCATCAAAAGCTCAAAACCCCATAAACCCACAATTCCAAACATCAACATCAACGTAGCAGAGACTAAAGAACCCCACTAAAGATGTCTGGTGGTCCTGTGTCTGTCACAAAGGTGTGTATTTAGGCTCCAAGCGTATTTTTTTTGGCATGACAGAACTAACAATCTTCAGAAATATACCCAAGGTTCAAGGGGTATATGGGAAAAGATTAGACAATTCCTAGTCTTGGTGAGTGCACAATACTTCAACTGTCTCTATTCCTTTCTAACATGTTAAAGGTCCCTAATCGTTCCACTGGTAACCCTATTGTCCCGCTCTACAGAAACCCACCCCCAGGAAACTCGGAGCATGGTAAAACTTATGAAGATCCCATCTCATTACCAAAAGGTGATATTGTCAATAATACATATTTCGTAAGGGATAGTAGAAGAAATTATCCCAAAATATCAGCTTTTGATCAAACCAGAGTTGCTGGATTGTTGAAATTAGGGACTTCGGAGAATCCAAGGATTTCCATTGGTAATACTGGTGAGAAGGAATTACAAGTTTATAATCAGTTTGATTCAAGTGTTTACCTATCCACTACATTAAAAGAAACATCAAGAGATATTGTGGATAAACAAATTCTTGGTGTTAACGGCGTGGTTGTGGCTCCTAGCCTGGGATTAACCCAAAAAAGATCCGTTAGGTTAGTACATGATGATCACGGAATGTATCCTGCTAATTATCCATGTCGAATCTTTAACTATTACTAGACCCACGTCTTGTCAGATTATTATTTATTATTTATTCAACAACTTATTTATTCTAAATACATATTTATTCGCAAATCATGAAATCTAAATACGCACTATAGAACCCAAGTATATAATATCACATTCTCCCTCTCCCAAAATCAATTCATTATCCAAGATATCATTACTATTGAAAAGATCATGTATAGCAGAAAATCCATATTCAATGATATAAGTTCTCACTGCGTTACATAATCCATACCAATGATTCATCATTTTACCCCAAATTTTATCAGAATCTCCAGCATAAAAATAAAAATTTCTCTTTGCACGTACTTTTTCACTTTCTATAACATGAATAACTTCAACATCTTGTAACTTGACAATTGTTTGTAAATCATCTTCTGAAATTTCTTTTATTAAATTTTCCAATTTCAATTGATCAATTTTTAAATCATCCATAAATCCAAAATTAATATTGGCTTTATAATATCCAGGTGAAATCTTATGCATTGTAATTTCATCATAAAATGGTCCAAGATATGGTGTTGATTTAACATTGATATTAACGAAAATCATTATTGAATTCAATGAATTGATTAAAAAATCAGGTGTAATGTTGATGTTTTTCGTATAGATGAATGTTATACTTGAGAATGATTTTTTCAATCTTCCGCCTCCATCTTCATCATCATCATCTTCTAAATAATCACCTTCTAATAAAATAGGATGTTCAAAATTTTCTTTAACATTTGATCTACCCCAATACCAAAAACCTATAAATATAGTAAATAATGCTGCAACCATTAAGGGGAACCATGCACCATGAATTAATTTTTTCAAATTTGAAACAATTAATAAAATATCCACTGTACCAAACCCCAAGAAGAATATAATGGGGAAAATCAAATGAAGATTATAAACATAAACCATTGCAATGGTTATAAGACATGTAGTGACAAAGAAATCCAATGATACTGCTAATCCATATGCACTTGAAACTTTTGCACTTGTTCCAAATCCCACAGTGGTACATATAACACAAATCATTAATAAGAAATTGATGGTTGGGATATAAATTTGACCAAAATGTGATTTTGATGAATGAATAATTTTAAAACTGGGGAAACAATCAATTTGAATCAATTGTCTTAATATACTGAAAACACTTAAAATCAATGCCTGTGATGCAATAATTGTAGCTAATATGGCAAATACAAAAACAATCCAATAAAGTCCTTCACCTCCAGGTATTGAAGAATAAAAAACAGTGGATACATCTTTTGGATTATTAGCTAAATAAGCACCTTGTCCAAAATATGCTAGCATTAAACAAGGATAAACAATACTGACCAATGTCAATTGAACAGGTAATCTACCAAAATGTCCTATATCTGCAAACATTGCCTCTGTACCTGTTATACAAAGCATCACTGAACCAAGAATATTTATACCACCTCTTTTATGTAAAAATTTCACTGCAACTGCTGGATTGAAACTTTTAAGGATAGCTGGATATGTAGATATATTATAAATACCAATCCCACCTAATAATAATAACCAAATAAGAATGATTGGTGCAAAGACTAATGATACTTTCCCTGAACCAAATTTTTGTATAGAGAATAATAATAGCAGGATAACACAAGATATTGGTAATACCGCGTTATGTATCCCAGGAGCTTTAACTTGAATCCCCTCCACAGCAGATAAAACCGATGTAGTTGGAGTTAAAAATCCATCAGATATAACAAGACTGCAACCTATAAAACATAGGGATAAGATAATTTTGGAAAGATATTTATGAATGAAAATGGATTGATTAACATAAGATTCACTTGTTCTTGTTCTTGATAAAAGATAATCTGTATCAGATATATGATCTCCATCAACGTTATCCACAGATTTAGGTCCAATACTTAATTTTTCTAAAAGCATTGTAGAAATAGCAATAGCACCACCTTCACCTTTAAAAGGTCCATATATCATCACAATTGAAATATATTTGCAAATAACCACAATGGTGAAAAGCCAAAATACACATGAAACACCACCTTCAAAATCATTTTCTGATAAATTTGGTAAATCATGGAAAACAGTGGCTAATGTATATAAGGGAGAAGTACCAATATCACCATAGATGGACCCTAAACTGGTAAAAGCCATGAATAGAGTTGCCCTGATGGATTTCTTCTCATCCTGGTGATCACCAAATAAACTCAATTCACCACTTGTCTTACTTGAAGGTTTGCGTAATGAGTGATCAATCTTCCCAGCTCTTGATGTACCAGCTATGGTGGATCCTATCTGGAAGCTTATACCTGACGCTTCCTGTTTAGGAGTTGTAGCATTTGAATCTGGTGAGCCAATAGACTGAGCTGTTTGTGAGACCATGTTCTTAGCCCTTGAAGAATCCATTGTCAATAGGGCAGAAACTCAGAGACAAACATTGGAAAGAACCCTGTCCTTTTATAGCACCCTATTCATGTTCTATCTCCCACTGTGACTGCTTCATCCCAGCCAACACCATGGTAAATTGCAGCATCACCAACAAACCAGGGTATTTCCCAGCACGATCCATTCTCACACAGTCAACACTTTTCCTTTGAACCAATCACCACCAATCACCATCTGCAGTTTTTAGAGCATGCCTTTTCTTGTAAACTTTTCCTGTTGTTGTTATTGTTTAATCGCGCATAGTTAAGAATCTTCTTCACAGAGTAATTGAAGGACCACTGTGAAAACGCCAGAACAGACAACATGAGCCAATGAGGAGCCCAGGATGGGCGAGATTACAAGACTCGTGGGCTGTGTCTACGGGTATTTGATATTATTAGACATCCATAATTATACAAACCATATTCACCATATTAAACCCAATGTATCGTATATCCATACCCATAAACAATATTATAACCTGAAAAAACAACATCCACTTGGTCCCTAATGCCTCTTACTCTGTCCTAGGGCATACCCAGCACTGAAACTCAAACTAGCCACAATACTTATAAACACAATACTTGTACTTAGATCTTTTGAACCTGCCCGGTCACTGTTATTCTTGATTTTCCTCTTTTTAGACTTGATTGATATTTGTGACTCTGATAGATCTGATCCAATGATGGATGATGTGTTTGATACATCCATAAACAGAAGTCTGACTATTGTTAGCTTCTGGTATTAAAGCATTAATATTGTCAGTACTTACTTTTCCTCCGGATGTGGAGTTTCTCTTGAAAGAATTGTTGTTAATGAAGTGTTCAAGTCAAATCCACTAGACTTCTTTTGACTATTTCTTTCTTTAGTATCTTGCATATCAAAATTAATTCTCTTGTTGGATCTATATGATACTTTATCATCCTCTTCTTCACTATCATTCATCCTAATGGTCTTGCTATCATCAGAATCCAAGGCGCCAGGCTCTTTATCCTCTTCCAATTTGTGTAAATCGATCCAGGACTCTATAATTTGTTAGTTCTTTAAAATTCTAAGCAATTATAGACAATAACCACTACTACTCACCTCCCACTGGATTGAACTCCTCACTTTCTAGTCCGAATATATTAGAATCGTTTAAATCATGATTCGTATCGTTTAAAAACTGTTCTCTGTGTACATTATCACTCCATTTTTGTAATTCAGCATCGTTATATCTGTTCATCTTGTAGATTTTATTTAAAAGTTTATCAATCCCTTATCAAAGGGTTCGTTTTTGACACCTTTTAAAGTAAATTTTTTGTGGGTTTTCTTACTAATCACAGACTTTAATTACAAATAAATTCATATATTTTATTTCTATTTAATCAGAGATGTTCATTATTCTCTTTGTAGAAGTGGTACAGTAATCAACATAGTACTCTAGAACCTCTGGGTCGTCATATCTATGTTCACCTTCACCAATGTTATTCCATTGTGAAACGGCTTTATGTCTACCAACAACAATAGTCATACCGGCAGGATAGACTTTTAAATCAACTTTATCATATGTCTCTTCATTCTTGATTATAATGTTGTATAACGAGTTGGCAACTCTTTCACCTTGATGATAAGCACCACCTGCGGTTTTAATGATTGGTAAATTAATAACATCACCAATTGCAAAGATATTTGTTTGATCTTTTACAAGTAATCTTTCATCCACAATAATTTCACCTTTTTTCTCATCAACATATTTTTGGAAAATTGGTAAAAATGGTTGAATATTATTACTATGGAAATTACACCAAAAATTTAATTTTGATTCAATTATTTCACCTGTTGTTGTAATTAAATTACCATTTTCTTCTTCTTTAGCAATTCTAGTATTTAATTTTAAATCAACTCCTAAATCCAAAACACGTTTTTCAATTCCTTGTCTAAATAAATCAGTTGCATAAACTTCAGGTGGTATAACAGGATGTGGATGAATTAATATAACATGTTTTTCAGGCATTTCTGCTTTAATTTCACCTGCAATTTCAATACCAAGTGCACCAGCACCAATAATACTTATAGTTTGTGCCTTTTTAATCTTTTCAGTAGTTTCTTTCATTTCATGTAAAAATTGTTCTTGTGTAAATCCTAATGGATCAAATGGCCATGCTCTTTTACGTCCTGTTGAGAAAACTGTATAATCAAATTTTAATTGTCTAATATCTTCTGATCCGGTCAATTGATAATTAATTGATTTATTATCAATAAATGAAAGACATTTACCTTGAATATATTTTAATTTTAAATTTTCTGGAAATTCTAAATTATATTTTGCATTTAAAATTCGTTCTTTTAAAATTAAATCATTTGTTTCAACTTCATTAAATCTAAAATTAAAATGTTCCACATTTAAATAAGAATCAGCTGCTGCAACTGGATCTATAATTGATAATGGAATAGCCATAATATTTATAAATCCAGCTCTTGGATCTAAAAGAACCAATTCAATATTTTGATTTGGTTTATTTTCAATAAATAATGAAATGAATTTTTTCATCGAGGCTAAACCTCCGAATGAACCACCAACAAATAAGATTCTTGTACCAGCTTGTGTCATTTTCAATATGTTTTGAATATATAATATGTTGTATGAATTTATTATAGGGGGGGAAGACAACTAGCTGGGTATTTAATGTAATTGTAGTTGATTAAATTGTTCAGAATTACTTTTGAAATGCCAATACTCCAGATTGTTATGTGAAAAAAGGTGCGGATTTTGATTTCTTTTAGGCAGCAATTTCTCTAGATCCGAAGAGATTATGTGGGAATAGGGAATAGGGTGAATATACCAAGTTTAAATATTATCTTTCCAATCGATTATAATTGTTCAAGAGATTTAAAAAATTGTTGTTTGCGAATACAGCTAACCTAGCGACCGATGAAGAACACCTCCAAGAGATGTTAAACCCGTTGTGCATATGAAGGCTCTAAATCAACACAACCTACTCTTCGAGAAGGATATAGACGGACAGTGGCTGAATTACTGAATTACACATTAAGAATGTATATCAAGAGTGTATTTCTTGTAGTGACTTGTAAAGTTTCCATCCTCTTATTGCTTGTGAAACCATAGAGTCAAATGTTGATGTTCTTAATGTATAGTTCCGTCGACGGGAATACCGCCAAATTGGGCATTCTAATAATTAATCGCTTAGGTAAAAACGCAAAAAGGCCAACAATTTTATCAGATCAAACACGGATTTGCAACTTTAATAGATCTTATTTCAGGCTGTTAAAATCACGTACTATGTACTACAATTTTTATTGAAAATCTCTTGCGTTGTCTTAAAACCATGGTTTAACCGAGGTTGAAGTGAAATGTTCAGCTATATAAATTAAGCTGTGGTGCATTCCAGGAACAACTGTAGCTCCTATTTGACCCGGAAGAGAGATAAGAAAAAAGCAGTCTTGACTCTTTATTCCTCTTCAAGCATCCGTAATCCAAAGATTAGGGAACATAGATTTTGTTTAATCCTGATGGCTTCATCTGGTAGTCAAAAAAAACACTATGCTGACGTAATCACTATATATCGTATTATGTAATCCATATTCATCTCTGTGATTTTATAAAGTTGTAAACAATATCTTTCAATTGATATCCCAGAATTGCCGTTATTATTATGATAGCCAAGTTTGGTAAGATATCATTCGGTATGAACAATGTGGTGGAACTAATAACTGTAAATGAGTTAGTCAATGTCTAATGGAAACCTATTCAAATTACTCACAAATCTTTGCATTCACTTCATGTTCAGAATTCATAAATTCCTGATCTAAAGTGAAGCAATCGTATTTGGCTTCCAAGTATATAAAATCACCAGTTTCACCTTGTTCATCCTTATCTTTATAATCAAAATGTATCACCTGTATTGGATCCTTTAGTGGGTTAATATCATTATCCGATTTTAGGACAAAGATAACTTACCAATGCACTCCATGAAAACCGAGCATTGTACACACCTGACTGTCCACTAGTATCTATACTAAACCATTTATTTAAATGTCCCTCAGAGTTTGGTGATGGGACTGTAATGTTGATATCGTTTACTTTATCGATTTTCAAAATTGAATGGTTCAAAGTAGATGGGCCCTCTTTCGCTATCTTGAAGTACATAGCCTCAGTATTTGCCGTAACTGCTACACATAGTAACAGTACCCATAGTTCTTTGAATAATAGCATTGTTGCTGATCTTGACAGTTTTGGTATAAAAAGACACATAAAGGCTAAACTTCCATTTATGAGATCGCGAATTTGTTGGCCTTGAAAATCACGGAATCTTTCAAACAAAAGACAAGAAGGATATATTTTTTTTACTTTGCTACTAAAACTTTAGATCTTTAGTATTAAATGAATAAATAATCATGTCACATATAAATGGGAGATCTCATTCTGATCTAACCCGTGAAGAAGATCAGCAATTATCCAATTTTCTTCAACAATTTTTAAATTCACAGGAAGCCCCTATAGATCCTAGAACAGGTGAACCAATAACTTTAAACACAAGACAATCAACTTCAAGAACTTTAGCAGTTATCAAAAATTTCATTGATATTATTGCATTTGGTCTATTCCCCATAATGTTATCTCGTGTGGTTAAGAGATTACTAAGTACAGTGACATTTTCTGGTGATATTATACAGGATATATTTGAATTCTATTATAATGAACAAGTTGTACAGGCACGTGATACAGCGTTGATTTATAAATTTGCAAATATCATAATGTATGAAATGGGGATTGATGTAATGAATAATTGGATTAAATCGTTGAGTATATTGGTTTTACTCACTTATTCAATACTGGTTTCAAGTTATATGATTTTCACATTTGTTTTTTACTTTTTGTGTTTAGTGTTGACCACCACAAGAAGATGGAGTGAAATTCAAAAATTTTTTGTTGATGTTTTCAAGAATTCCAATGGTGTTTTTTAAATTTATTGTTGATAAGATTATGAATATACGAATTAATGAAGTAAATATTGTAATTCCATATTGCCCTTTTCCATATTTGGTCAATGTGCGCCCATTATGCGCGCGGTCGTATAACTAAAACAAGATAACAACGCCGGAGTGTCAAGTGTTCAGATATATAAATTTCAATATACCATGAACAATCAATAATTAGCTATTAATTCTTTTTTATTAGACAATAAAGATGTTATTTTTACCATTGTGCTTACTTTCACTAGTTGCTGCTCATACTTCACCGGAATTGAGTGCTGAAACTCCATCATTAGAAGAAATCTGGGGTCAAGATTGGACATTTACAGGACCATTATCATTTGCTAAATTACCATATACCAAATGTCTTGTTGATACCAATGCTCAATTTGATATCGGTGTGATTGGTATGCCATTTGATACTGCTGTTTCTTATAGACCAGGTGCTCGTTTTGGTCCAAGAGCTTTAAGAATAGCATCATCAAGACAAACAAAGGCACAAGGTTATAATTTTAGAGCTGGTGTTAATCCATATGATTCATGGGCTACAATTTTGGATTGTGGTGATGTTCCAGTGAGTCCAATGGATAATTCCATTGCTATTAGGCAGATGGATAAGGCTTATGAAGAGTTATTAAAAAGAAATACCTCCAATGGTGAAGGACCACCAAGATTAGTTATGTTAGGTGGTGATCATTCTATTATCTTACCAGCATTAAGAAATCTAAATAAGCATTATGGGAAAATTAATGTTATTCATTTCGATTCACATTTGGATACATGGACACCAGAGAAATATTCATCATATTGGAGATCTAAACAAAGTGATTTTACACATGGTTCTATGCTTTGGTTAGCTCATCATGAGGGTCTTATCGGAGATCATAATGTTCATGTTGGATTAAGAACTAGATTGACTGGTGAAAAAGATTATACCGATGATGAATCACAAGGTTGGTTACGTATTCATTCTGATGATATTATGGATATTGGTTCCAAGGGAATTGTAGAGAAAATTCTTGAAAGAATTCCAAAAGGTGAAGCTACCTATATAAGTGTTGATATTGATGTCTTGGATCCTTCAATGGCCCCAGGAACAGGTACACCTGAAGCAGGTGGATTACTTACAAGAGAATTAATCCGTATGCTTAGAAAATTGGACTCATTAAATCTTGTTGGTGCTGATTTAGTCGAAGTTAGTCCAGGTTATGATAATTCTGAAATAACAGCTTTAGCAGGTTCACAAATTGTTTATGAATTAATCACCAATATGGTTAAAAAAGGTCCTTTAAATTTGAAAAAATCTTTAACATATTATGATAAAATTAAAGGATTTGTGGATCAACATTACGAGTTATAAAATTTTATAGGTCGTTAATCATTAAAAAATTATATGCAGAGAAGCGCTTATAGCGCAATGTAAACAAAACAAAACGATTGATGGAGTCATTAATAGCGAACAATGTTGGTATGATTTTTTTCAAAACTTGATAATAATTGTAAATTGTCAATTTTAAAACCTTCAAAATTTAATGAATAATTATAATTAATATCAAAATCATAACCACCCTTTTCCGGTTCTATTTCACCTTGTTCAAGGGAATAATTAAATTGAAATTTATTCAAAGTCTTATTACCACCTTGTTGATCCTTATTCAATTTCATTGATGATGAAAAAATTGAATCTTTAGAGCTTAAAAGACCAAAATTAATTTTAATAGTGGATTGTTCTTCATTTATTACCAAATCTAAATGATTTTGTTGATCTAATGAATATGAAGGTTTACCATTTATATCCAATGAATCATGGAACAAATTTTCTTTATGGTTTAAATTGGTGATGTTGAAAATGGTGAATGAATCATTAATTTCATAGGTAACATTATAGAAATTTTTTAAATTTGATTCTTTATTTGTTGAAGAGAATAATGAGATCTGTAATAGGTTTTGCATTAGGTATGTCTGTAGCTTGGATTTGATGATGTATTTAACAAGTTCATTTGATTGTTTATCCAAACATGAAACTCTTTCGAGATCTGAAGATTGTGCTTGTGATAAAACATTAAGTTTAATCTCTGTGGGTAGTTGAGCGTACATGATGTGATATCTATAGTTTATCCGAATGTATGAAGTGTAATGTATATTTAAATAACCTAAATAATTCATACTCGATAAGAGGGGAATGGCTAAAGTATTTATACAAGCTCATACATATCCTGTGGATCCAAAATTATATCACCACTTTCTCATGTTTCTCTTAAAATTTCTATTGTTATGGTATGAGAAAAAGAACGGTGATTTTCGGATGGGAAAAGAAACGGGCCCAAGCTGGTTTCTCCGGGGAGGAAAAGCTCGAGAAGAGCCTATGAGAATAAGGTGGTTTGTTTACACTGAAGACTAGGGATTATTGGCTATTATTAGTACATTACAGCCAATACACACTATTACAACACTACCATAACCATAGTATATAGACCATGAGATATCAAACACTTTTAGCTTATACTTACCTTGAGTCATACCGATTTCCTCCGAGGTTTTACAATTAGACAAGTTCAAAATTCTTGTTTTTCCGTTGTTCGGTGATAAAAATTTTAGCGTGTATCTCGATCTCAATGGCTGATTTCAGTTAAAAAGTGCGGGCATGAGAAAAATTCATTTGGAAATTATATTTAAGCTGGGGAAACGGGAGAATGATATAGAATGTGATTATGGATGTGGATTTTAACTTGTTGTGTATTCCTAGTACTGTTCTCTATCATATCTTTACTTTGTGAAAACCTTGAAGAAATTATTCCGATTCTCGAGAATTAGATCTATATGTGTCACAATCATATATTGCCGTTTCAAACCCACATGAATTTACTTATATACACTTCAACCTCTCATGAACTAGTCTTCTCCAAGTAATGGCCGAGATTCGAGTTAAACTAAAAATATATCGTCATGTATAAAAAGCCGTAGATGACTTGATGCGTTTGTGTCAAAGCCTACGAGTCAAAGCCTAAACGACGATCTTGATCTACAACTTTCAACCCTGAAATCACAAACAAATGATTATTTATTTACAAACATACGTTATTAATAGTATTTGTTTACCATTTGCTATTTGCTCAAGCTAGCTTAAGCGTTTTTAACTTTTTTGTCAGCACCATAAGCTCTAGTAGCATATTCACCATTTAATAAAATGATATCTTGTGGTCTGTAATCAAGTTTACCAGTGAAATAACTAGTCAAGATGTTTTTAACACCCAATGAATAACGAGCTTGAGCATCCAAATTAGCACCAGAGATATGAGGAGTCATGGCATTACCATCACCAAATTTATTGGTCATTGTTCTCCATGGATGATCTTTAGCTGGAGGTTGTGGATACCAAACATCACCACCATAACCACTTAATTTACCAGATTTCAAAGCTTCAGCAACATCTTCTGGAACACAAATGGCACCTCTTGCAGTGTTAACCAAATAAGAACCATCTTTAAATTTAGATAACAATTCCTTGTTGATTAAACCTTTGGTACCAGAATGTAATGGGGCATTAACAGTGACAACATCAGCTTGAGAAACCAATTCTTCAATGGTATCGACTCTTCTAGCACCAACTTTAGCTTCAGCTTCAGATGATAAACCTTGGTAATCATAATATAACAATTCTTTACATTTAAATGGAACCAATCTTTCCAAGATTTTATAACCAATTCTACCAGATGCAATGGTAGCAACTGTTTTACCTTCTAAATCAAAAGCATCTCTTGAAATTCTTGCAATATCCCAATTATCACCTTTAATAGATTCATGAGCTGGAATGAAATTTTTAATTAAAGCTAAAATTGTTAAAACTGCATGTTCAGCAACTGAAGTGGTATTAGAACCGGTAACTTCCAAAACACTAATATCTCTACCACTTTTATTAATGTAATCCAAATCAATATGATCAGAACCAACACCTGCAGTGACCAATAATTTCAAATTCTTTGCAGATTCAATACGTTTTTGGTCAATATAAACTGGGTTGAATGGAGTAGAAATGACAATTTCAGCATCTTTAATTTGTTCATCAATTGTTGATCCCTTTTCACTAGTAGAATACAATGAACGACCATTTTGTTCAATAAATGATTTCAAACCAAGTGCATTTTCAGCGGCACCTAATAATTTTGGTGTGGTGTATTCACCACCTTTGAATAAAACTGCTAATACTTTTGACATTGTTGTGAATATGATTTACTAGTTTGTTAATCTATTGTTATTATCCAAGAATGCCACTAGTTTATATAGATCCAGGGGTTATACCCCTTCTTTTGTTCAACCAGTAATATAATTTTCCACTAGGCTCCACGGATATCCTTTTGTGTCATTTCTAAGCTGGGGTATCCGGGTTTAAACAGCTCAACTCCACCTAAAACTCACAACATTACAGGCCAATTAGCTAAAAAAGGTGCCGTTAAAGTGTTAAACAGCCTCGATCCGTGGAAACAATTGCTAATTGCGAAACAGTGAACACCCGCTTTGTTAGCGGCCACCGAGTCCTTTCAAACCATAGACAGGCCACGAATCTTGCTGGCGGAACTGTCACAGGGGACACTATCATTGGACGGAATCCACGTACAAAACGGTTAATAAACTAAAGCTCTATATTTATTCTGGTTTTCTATAGACGTGACTGGAACTTGCCTGGTCGCTTGGGAATACAAGAAGTTCTGCAATAACGGTATTTGGATTTCTGGTTGTTGCGAAAACAATCAATTCTGCAATATCTTCACCGTATAATGGCTCACGACCTTTATAGACTTGATCAGCTTTGGATTGATCACCATAATTACGCACAGTACTGAATTCTGTGTTAACAGCACCTGGCTGGATCTCGATAACACGAATCTTGGTGTCGATAAGCTCTTTTCTCAAGGCTTCAGTGAAAGCTCTAACTGCGAATTTGGATGCACAATAAATAGATCCACCTGGGTATCCTTCTCTACCTGCAATAGAACCAATGTTTACAATGTCACCAGAATTCTTCTTTTGGAAAATTGGTAGAACAGCTTGTGTAACAGAAATTAATCCAAGGACATTGGTATCAAATGTCTCTTCAATATCCTTATCTTCAACTTGTCCAACTTTAGCATTTCCAAGAGCTTTACCTGCATTATTAACCAAAATATCAATATCTTGAAATTCAACTGGTAATTCTTTTAAAAAAGGATGAATTGAACCCTTTTCACTCACATCTAATTTACCAATGAATGTTTTCAATGATGGCCATTTCTCATTTAATTCCTTCTTTAAAGTTTCTAATTTTTCAACTCTTCTAGCCACCAAGATTAATTTCAAATCACCTTGAGCAGTTTCAGCATATTCTAATGCAGTTGCCTTACCAATACCTGATGAGGCACCAGTGATGAAAATGGTCTTACCAGCGATTCTTTGCAGGGCTTTAGCTCCGTATGACATATCAATTGATTTTGGTGATATTTGGTTGAGTAATTGACCTTGGTACCTCTTTAGATCAAGTTCACTACTTTGAAATCCCTTGAACCATGAAAGCCACAGATCAGAAACTGTGGAGTTACTAAAACCAGAGAGACCCGTCCAAATGGCAGACATTTTTCGAATTTCGTCAAAAACCAATTTTTTTGCCCTGAGTTGACGAAAATTAGAAAAATACAAAACTCCTCTGGAGGTGGATTTCAGTGAAATATTTTTGACACTTTTAGTATACAACACTTTGAACATTTTGCTTTAAACCATTTAATTACCACACTCCAATGTATAAAATTGAGTAAATATACCTTTTATATACTTTTATAAGAGATCTAAGTTAACTATCTGACTAAGCATCTCACACAGTATTATGTAAGTCTGTCAATGAAAAAATAGCCTTTGTTGGGGCAGTTTTGAAGGAAAAAGAGTTTTCCCAATTAGGCAAAACACAGAAAGTACCGTAAAAACGAGCGAAACTTCAAAAGCGTAGAAATCAGAAATCTAATGGTGGAGTGACGAGTCTCTCAATTCAAGCTTGAGTAATATTCCCCCTCGTAGCCAACCCTGACTGTCTGGATATTTGCGGTTCAGCCAGCTAGGTTTGTTGAATTAACTTATTTTCCTTTATTAGGAATATTTCCCATAACAGTAAGGCTACTGTCGCATGAGCCCTCAGCAGGCTCGACGGCTCGACATTGAAATTCAAAGTGTAGTTTAAACAGTATCAAGCCGATAAAGACTTCAAATTAAATAGATTCGGTTCTCAAGATGACTGATAGGCTTAACCCTGAGGCAATAAGGGAACGCAAAAGGACTTCTCATAAAGCTTATTCTGACGAAGAGTCAGTTGCACTAGCATGGGATAAAGTGTACAAGATTGAAATAGAGCAATCTATGATTCAAAACATGGAACCATTAATGAAGAATATTTTAACAAAAGTCAAAGATTCATTGCCATCAACCATGCCTATCAAAATATATCAGAGATACTTTGGTTTTTAAATGAAGCTTTTGGGAAAGATCACAGGGAGACCAGAAACTTTGACTTTCAGCGCTTTATTTTATGCAAAGCTGACGATATTATATTTGACCCACCTTCTGTTGACAAATCCCAATTCTTGGGCTCGCTTTGGTTTTACGATTATCTGATGAAGATTTATGAAATCACTCACTCAAATGCTACGACTCGCAAGGGGGAAACAAATAATAATGACACATCAATACCTTCATTTATTATTGATAATATCCATCATGACCCATTGAAACAATCTGAAGTGACATTTCTAGATACATTGAAAAGATACATCAATGAAGATGTATTTCAGGATGAATATAAGGAGCAACAGGCTACCGCTATATATAATGCGACATTTCAAACGGCCAACAGATTGTTTGGGGAAAAACAAAAAGTTATTGACGAAATCTGTGAATATATGAAAGAAAGATCTATAGCACTTTATCAATATCTAGTGGATATAGATCCCTCCACACGAGTGCTGAGGTTACATGGTCTGGACCAAGCCACGCTGAACCAGATGCCCTTGGTTCAAAATTATTACAAATTAACACTCAATGGTATTAAAAAGATATATGTTGATTCAATTAAAAGAGAAGCAGGAATGAGAACTTATCGAAAGAGGAAATAAACTAATTTGACATTTGCTGATTTTATTAGAACTATACAAGATGAAATTACTGCAAATCCTGAATTAAATTTTTTTGATCTGTTTGAAAGATACTTGTTTTTAAATGAAAATAAAAAAAATTTCAAAACATGGCTCAATTTTCCTCAAGAGATGGTAACGCTTCTTTCATATATGATAAACTTTAATGGGGGAGGTTATACTCCTGTCAATAGAAATACCAAACAAGATATCATAATTTTCCTTTCAGTTGTCTGTCACAGCTCCTCACAAGCTATAACAGCCATGATATTCAACAAAGGCCGTTCTACCATCCATAAAACAGTTCAAAATGTGAGCAAGGTGATATCTGAAAGGCTCTACGAGAAGTTCGTAAGCTTCAAAGTAGAGTCCTTCTTTGATGCGCACAAAACTTACTCAAAGAATCAAAAGAATAACTCAACCGCAATAGTACGCTATGCTCAAATTGGTGAGATGCTGGGATCCGTCGAAACTACCTGTGTTGGTGTTTTGGATGGTACCCACATCCCAATTAAGCTGGCACCGGGGGATACACTATTATAGCTTCAAGCACAAATGTCCTGCACTGAATGTTCTAGCTTCGGTAAGCTATAGATCAAATCTGTTTCAATTTACCTTTTTAGGTAAAGGCGCTGAAAATGATCAAGGGTTGTTGAATAAAGCGTTCAATTAAAATCGACTTCAATTACCTAGTAAGAGAAGCTTTCTGCTTGCAGATGCTGGGTTAAACAACTCCATGGCTATACTCACCCCATTTAGGATAGCAAGTATTTCAACCCTTGAAAGTCATATCATTTCCGCTAAGAACAGTAATAAACTTTTAACTTCACCGAAGATAACTTTCAATCTGATGTTAGATATTTATCGCAACTCTGTTAAAAGGAATTTCGGTGATTTGAAGAAGAAGTTTAAAATACTGAGCACTCGAGTGGACTACGATGTGCAGACTACAACACGTATCATAAGATGCTGTTTAGTTCTGCACAATCTGAACTAGTTGTTCTCAACTAAAGAATCAATCGATGCTCAAATACAACCTTTTCATCCAACTTCCACCACCCAAATAAGTCCGAACGTTGTTCAATTATTATTATCAGAAGAAAGCAGTGATGCTGAAGAGCTGGGTCAACAGCTAAACTCAGAGTCAATTAATAAAAAACTGTCAGAGCAAGACACGATGCCCAAATCGTACGAGCTGGTGAAATGGCCCGAATTTTATGGTGGTGCAAAAGCAAACAAAATAGTAGAAGAGTTCAGAATGGCAGAAGAAAAGCTCAGTGAATTCATTTTCTCTGAGCTTCAAATAAAGCAAAAATCTTACCACGATATTTCTTTGATGGATTATAATGATGAAAGGTGTATCAAAGTATTTCCCGAGCTTCAAAGATATTTTCTGTTGGTAAAGATGTCGAAAGATTATTTCCAACGTTTTGTGCAGAAAAATGGAACACAAAATATAAGCATACCTTTAGAAAACGGAATAACTATAAATCAAAAACTACTATTGTACCACGATAGTTTCTACAACAAAGCACCAATAACTTAATCTAGATTTGGAATTCAATTATCCTTACAATAAACATGGATATATATACGTAAATTAACTGACTCATTTGTTTCTGTAGACAACTCTCTCGTAATTGTCACTAATTAATGATGGGATAGCTTAAAATCAAATAAATGACTATCTAGTTACTTCCATTACCCTCAGATTCATCAATGATCTGGAATATGATTCCAATAAAATACTTCAAAGACTCAATAATGTCTTCACGATTAAAACCATTAATACTCTCATCTGTTGATTGATTATCGATTTCTTCCCATAGGTCTAGATACTCTTTAATACTTTGAAAACAAACTGTGCTTTTGTGTTTTGACCGATGGAGCTCACATGATTTAACTTTATTCAGTTCCCTGAGGTTTATGATTTCCATTTGATAAAGTTTACTTAAAATCTCATTTCGTTCCTTCCTAATCCTGTTCATTGTATAGTCTGTCAGTATATTCAAACCTTTTGCAAACATCCAGTTATTATCTATGTTTTCAGAATGGGAATCAATATGATTTCTTGATTGACGTAGGTATGGAGGTAGTTGGTCTGTGGTATTGATGTTTTCACTTGATTCGTTATTTTTGTTGTGTGTCTTCAATTCTCTAAATTGCATCATTAGACTTAGGTTTTTCTTGTATACTGCTGTTTTGAACAGTGGCAATTTGTTGAAAGCTTGTGCTTTTTGATCATTTATGATGTAACCTTGTTTTTCGATATGGAAAGGTATCCCTGATCCATGTTTTTCAATGTAAGTCATTGTGGATGATATCTTATTCCACCTAGAGATCATATTTGATATTTGATCTCCATCTATCCTGATTGTATCATTTTCTTCTGTTAAAATTGAATTCATATCGTGCAATACTTCGGAGCGATGTTTAGATTTGGCGCAGACAAGGTCCACATCAAACCTATTCATAGTTCTTTCCAAGGCCTTGAGTAGAAACTCTTGTCTTCTTGGGCTCCAGAGAGTAGCTTTTGATGGGTGGGGATATGGCTTTTGACTGATTTCTTCATTTTGGTGTTCATTAGAATCATCTAGGTCCGATAAGTGACTCAAGTTTCTGGGTTCTGGTGATGTTGATGGTGTTGGAATTGGTTCCTGGTTTCTAGAAGAAGAATCAATACCTTGTGTACCGTTATCAGCACAAGGTGTTCCCAATGTAGGATAAAAATTTTCACCAAAAGGAATGCTTGTTTGTAGTGGTGCACTTGCGTTTGTATGTCCAGCTTGAACCTGAATAATCAGACAACGATGAAAAATTGTTGTTCAATGGTGAAGCAATATTTGATTGGGAGCTGAACCTTTGATTTGGAGTTGATTGAAGTTGACTAAACTGGTCATTCTGTTGCTGTTCAGTATCCATATTATTTCTAGCGTTGTAATTCGCAATTCTTGTGCTAGGAACAGGTGTCAACGAATTGGATGGGCTTCTGAAATTTAAAACACCTTCCATCGGTAGCAGCTGTCTATCGGCTCGTCTTTTGTTGGAGTTTGTAGGTGCTTTCGATCGACGTGTATTACTCGAAGAGTTTGTAATATCACTTAAAGGACGTGGGGCCATATTGATCAAATATAATATCCAGTGTCAGCGTGAGTCTTAAAGCTCGGTACCCTATGATTTAGCGCGGCTTTTGAAAAATGGTGATCATGCAATGAATCCACTAGATCAATTTGTAGGTATGTACAATGTTATAACAGATCAATTAATAAAGATCTATTTTTTTACATCGTTGTTTATTGTAAATTGTAAACATGCTTAGTCTATTGTCGCGATTTCGATATTCTAAATAATTACCAGTTTAGGAAAAATACTTATTTTTGATGTAGAACAAAGAATTTGTTAGCTGAAAGCTGAAATCTGAAATGCTGAAATCCTGAACAAAATTTTATATTTTTCCATTTGGGGCGGAATGCTACTTTTCTTCCCAAATGTAACAGAAGTCTTCATATTCAATCATCAAAATTAACAAAAACATTTTTAATACAATTGTTATTCATAACTCAGTTAAATAACTTAATTATACTCTGAAGTATATACACTAATATATATTATCTCTCTAAACTTTCTTAGAAATGCTTTTATCTTCTATAATACCTCGTTCCCTGACTAAGCACCTCACTTTATCTTATGTAATATCAGATCAAATTCCCAAATTCTTTTTCCCCTTCTAATCCAGCTGGGCTGGCAGCTGGCATTCGAATTGTTCATGGCTGAAAATGGAAAAAGTGAAATTGAAGCAAAAACGCATGACTTTCACGTGAGCACCAATTCAAGTCATAGTGGACACTAGCTGCTGATGACTTAACGGTTACTGCAAATTGTATAAGAGGAAGGCTCTCCATATTTCCTCATACAGCAGTCACAAACAAATCTAAACGAGTGTCTCTCAGATGTTCGTATAGAAGGTTTTTCCGTTTGGAGCCTGATTTCCAGGAGTTTGGTATTTGGCTGGGAAATTATCAGCCCATTTTTAACCAGGCAATGATGGCACATACAAAAACTCGCATTTTAATCAACCCACACAAACTGAGCAAAAGAGAGTAGTATACTCTCGTTTATCGTATGCATTGAAATTGTATGAGCAGATGGACTTCATGCAAGTGACATCGTTTGATATGCTGTGAAATATTTTAAACGATGCTTATATATATTGGATCCAAAATCCATATACTATAACTTGTTATTGAGGCTTAATACACTATACATTTCAACAATGTCACAAGTATTCCAAAATGTTAGCCTAACATTACCAACAGTGTCCTCATATAAAGATGCATTAACACTAGTCACTGAAACAAATCCACAATTATCAATAGTGGAACAATACTGGGCTTCATGGTATCACTATATGCAAAATGATATTTTAGCAACTGGTTTATTATTCTTCTTCTTACACGAATTTATGTATTTTGGTCGTTGTTTACCATGGATGATTATTGATAGAATCTCATATTTTAGAAAATGGAAAATTCAACCAACAAAGATACCTTCAGATAAAGAACAATGGGAATGTTTTAAATCTGTTTTAATGCAACATTTCTTGGTGGAAGCTGTACCTATTTGGACTTTCCATCCAATGTGTCAAAAATTAGGTATCTCCATTTCAGTACCTTTCCCAAGTTTAAAATCAATGTTTTTTCAAATATCTGTATTCTTTTTATTAGAAGATATGTGGCATTATTGGGCTCATAGATTATTTCACATTGGTGTTTTTTATAAATATATTCACAAACAACATCATCGTTATGCTGCTCCTTTTGGTCTTACAGCTGAATATGCACATCCATTAGAAGTCATGTCTTTAGGTGTTGGTACTGTGGGTATGCCAATTGCATGGGTTTATTTCACAGGTGATTTACATTTATTTACATTATGTGTTTGGATTACATTAAGATTATTCCAAGCTGTGGATTCTCATTCAGGTTATGAATTCCCTTGGTCATTACATCACTTCATTCCATTTTGGGCTGGTGCTGAACATCATGATCTACATCATCATTATTTCATTGGTAATTATGCTTCTTCTTTCAGATGGTGGGATTTTACCTTAGATACTGAAGCTGGCCCGGAAGCAAAAGCGGAAAGGGAAGAAAGAATGAAATTAAAAGCTGAAAAAAAAGCAAAATAATTCATAAATAAAAGAAAAATTACATAGCACTTCATATATAGGCTAATTAATGAGATACGTTTGAAACTTTTGTAGAGTTGTGCAACAGTAAATTATGATGTTCAGGTTTCTTCATCCACATACTATCTCGGCCGAGTAATCTTGTGTGGTTCTAACCGCTATTATAGAGGTTGTCCAATTTTGAAAGCAAAAAGCTGTGTACAATAAGTTTAAGAAGTACTTATCAGATACGATTAGTTTCTAAGTATATATACACTCATGATGGTAATATAATTACGAAAAAAAAATATTTTTTCATACTTATAATTTATTATAAAAAAAATAATGTTGTTTTATATTTTGTTGGTACATCTCAATTTTTTTTTTAAAATTTTAATATTTTCAAATATAATCTCCTAAAAGCTCAATAATTGACCAGATGTGTAGCTACTATCTATATTTTGAAGGTAGGAATGTAAAATTGCTAAAAAGTCTATAAATTAGCTAGGGCTCTAACTTGGTTGATTAGTGGAGTTAAATTTCTGATTACCTAAACATCATTAGTGGCACTACCGATTATTCTCTAGCCGTATACACACGCTAAGATTAATACTTACAATTTATAAATTACAAATCTTTTATTATGTTTATACTTAATCTACAATACTTTTAAATTTTCAAAAACTCTCAACCTTTTTAAAGTGAAAATGTCCTAGTTTAATGCTTCAGCAAATTGAATTAAACGTTTAATACCAACTAACCAATTACCACCTTCATGACTATGATTTGTTAATAGGTCAAGATGTGTGCTCAAAGCAGTCTCATAATCTTTGCCATTTAATGAATCAACTAAACTGTTTAATTTAGTAATTGTTGGTCCAGTTAACAAATCTTCATTATTCAAATGGTCAAACAAAATGTTTAATCTCTTTTCAGTATCTGTAACTTGTTTAGCATATTTTTCTGGAACATTTGGTTTAACTTCATTAAAGTTTTTATCTAAACTTTGATAAATTTTCAAAGCTTCTTGTGGGATATGTGAACGATCTCCAGCTGGGTATTTAGCCTTTGGTGGTTCAGATTTTGGAGGTGCACTTGGAACAACTGGAGCTGATGGTGGAGGTCCTTGTTGTTGTTGAAGCTGAGCAGCAGCTGTTAAAGGTGGTGCACCAAATGATTGAGCACCTGGGATCTTTGGCGGTGGTGGAACAGAATTTCCTGCACCTGGAGCATATGGATTTGATGGTGGTGGAATAGAAGATGCACTTGGAGCATATGGGTTTGGTTTTGGTGGTTGAGGAGCTGCAACAGGAGGAGCACTAAAAGCTGGTGAGCCATTTGCTAAAGGTAGTGCAGCATAAGGATTAGCCTGTGGTGGTGGAGCATATGTATTGGCTTGTGGTGGTGGAGAAGTGACTGATGGAGCATAAGGATTTGGTTTTGCTTGTGGTGGTGGTCCTGCACTTGGAGCACCAAATGAGTTAGGGAACGGACTTGGATTGGTGATCTGTGGCGAAGCAGGTCCACTTGGTGCATAACGACTGTTGGTGATTGGTGGAGGTGGTGGTGTTGCAATAGCTTGTTCACTTGTTGTTGATGCTTTTCTAGTTTTTGAGACTGATCTTGGTGGAGGTGGAATACTTGGTGCATTAACAAATGATTGATTACGACTCAATGAAGGACCAGCTGGTGGTGGAAATGCATTTGGTTGAGGCGATGGTGCAACATTTACAGCAGCAGCAGGGGTTCCACGACGTGGTTGACGATGGAAAGTTGATGGCAGATCGTTCCAGCCTTCAGTTTCATTCTTTCTTGATGGAGCCTTTGGAGGAGGTGGAATAGCAGCAGGAGCACTAGGTGTAGACACATCAGCTGGCTTGTAAGGATTATAGCCACCTGTAGCATTAGCTGGTTGATAAGGATTGGATGAAGCAACTGATGGGATAGAAGCAGCAGGTTGATATGGATTACCGCCAACTGGAGCAGGTGGAACAGCAGGTCTATATGGATTTGAGCCTAATGGAGCAGCAGGTTGAACAAATGGAGCATATGGTGACTTTGCAGTCCCCACAGGGCCAGGAGTAGGGATTGGAGCAGCTGCTGGTATTTGAGAAGCACCATATGGAGTTGGAATGGCTGAGGTTTGTGCAACATATGGATTTGTAGAGGGCAAACGGGATCTACCAGCAGCAACATTTGCTGATGAACCATAAGCCGGTGCAGCTCTGGTGGTTTGGCGAGCACCAGAAACACCTGATGCCTTGGCGATACGTTCCTTTTCAAGTTTGACAGCTGGAATTTCATCAGATAATAAGCCCAAAAATTTGCTAGCTAATTCGAACTGACCTGAAGATGAGATGATGGTGGTATATTCCAAAATTGTTGATAACAATGTTTCATTTTCAGTTACTGGAGCATCTAATTTGAAGTTTGATCTGTAGGCACTGAATTTTTCAACAAATTCATTTAATGATTCAAAACGAGCTTCATAAGCCGATTTCTTGGAGTCTTTCAAAATCTTTGCTTCCAAATCTTTCAATTCACCAACCCAAATAGCTGCCACCTTATCTAAAGCTGAACCTGTAATATAAGTTCTGATAGCGTCATTACGGTTCTTAACTGGATCAGCTTCATAGATTCTATCACCCAATTTCTTAAATTGAACTTTTGAAACTTCATCATTAGCAGAGAAAGTCTTAATTGAAGTGGCAATCTCTTTCCAATTTGAAACATCACCATTGTCCACAAGATCAGAAACATTGTTTGAAGAAATACTGTATAACAAACGAGCAATAGGATCATTTGAAGCGTGCTTAGAGAAATAAGCGTCCTTGACTTTTTGCTTTAATTCTTCAGGTCCATTCAAAGCAATGATTAAAGCTTCAGTTAATTTATCATTGGATAATGAAATAGAGACAGCTTTGGTGTAGTTCTTCGAAAGTAACGCCTCTGATAATTCTTTATCTGAACCTTTTAATGCCAAATTGAATTCACCTGATGGTAAATATTGGTTAATTTGCTCAGTTTCACCCAAGTTGTTGAAGAAATCTTCACCAGTAGCTTTATCAGCTACTTCATCGTCATCTGAAGATTTTGATGAGATATCTAATGCAATGAATTTTTCAAAGACTTGACTTTTATCGCTTGCACCATTCAAGAATTCCCAATCAGCTTTACTAACATCGTCATGTGAATTTTGGATATGAGAATCAATTAAAGTTTTGAAGTCACCAGTTTCCAAGGCAGTTTTCAATTCATCATTATCTTTGGATCCAGTTGTTTTGAATTTTGTGATTTTGATTTCTGATTGTTTGTCACCAGTTTTAGAAATAGTGACTAGTTTACCACCAAAACCAAAGCCCACAGAGCTTTTGTTCCCATACCAACTAGGAGCTTGTTTGACGAAATATTCTGGTTGTTGAGTATCGGTATCAGAGATTTGATTCCAAAAATCATTTTCAGTTGTTGATTTGATTCTGTTAACAGCTGGAGGTGAAGTATCTTGTAAAGTTTGAACGACAACTTTTTTATCGAAACTTGCGCTAGCGAAAACATCTGGAGATAATGGAGCAAATCTAGTCTTGAAAACCCAATTGGCAGTTGTTGGATATTGAGCTAATTTCTCACCAGATGTTGGATTCCATAAAATAGTTGTGTTATCTTTACCACTGGACAACAAAAAGTTTGGATCTTTGTCATTCCAATCAACAGACAGGATACCTTTCTTGTGACCAGTTAGGATAGTTTCTGGAGCATTTGAGTTTCTCAAGTCCCAAGTCAACAATAGAGGAACGCCATCTGATTCTGAAGCGGTGATCAATTTTGTACTTTGGTTTGGATGCCATGCAACCACTGACAGGTTAGCTCTTGAACCGGAATTTTCAGTATATGTCAAATGCAAAACTTCTTTCTTGGCTTTTAAATCCCAAATTGATGTGTATCCAGCACTACCAGCAGATGCAAAAATATGACTAACAGAGTTGTTCCATGCAACGGATTGAACAGTGTCCATTGGTGTCATGGCAGTACCTGGTACAAATGGTGCCAAGTTAGATAATTTGTTTGTATCCCAGATAAAGATTTCACTATTGCTACCACCGGAGGCCAAGATGTTATGTTGCAATGGGTTGAATTGCAAAGATTTTATTTGGCCAGTGTGCTTGGTACCTTTAGCAACTGCTTCGACTTTTTTTTCACCTAATTTCTCTGTGTTCCAGAATTGAATTGTACCATTCTCTAAAGCACCCGCTAATAAGGCATTGTTTCTTGACCAATCCAAGTCATTGAATTTAGCATCAGCATCAATTTTCAGTCTTGGTTCTTTATTTTGAAGATCGTAGAAGGATAAAGTGGAGCTAGAGGAGAAATCATCATCAATGACACCAGCTGCAGTACCTGTAGCCAAAGTTGGTAGACTTTCATAAGACCAGGCAAAGGTAGCCGTGCTATTTATATCGTTGATTTTGACCATGGTTTATTTAAAGTGCTCAGTTTCCGAACTGTATAATCCTCAATTTAAAGATTAATCTCGATGTATTCTGTTCTTGTTTTGATGCCAACGATGTTTGTTATTGACAGTTGTTAACAAACTAAGCCGCGTAAACAGTTGAAATTGCAAAGAAACAGCGATAGTTATCAAATACCAAATGGAGAAGTCAGGTCCAGCAGTGTCTATTTTGTTGAGAACTTGCTTGGTCGAGACAATTGAAGGTGTCAAGTTATACGGAGAACTCTTTGTTTGTTATGGAGGGAGCTTGGTGAACGAACGCCAGATCATAACAATTTCAACAACGTAAAATGGGCAAACTCGAAATTTGAAATCCGGCGTGCGCCAACCGCTTCCACAGATCACCAATTGCAATAGCTATTGACCACCTCGGGCTCTAGTTTGTCACTATAATATTTCACTGGGAACTGGGGTTGGAAAGGCGTTGAGGAATCTTATCATCGTTACAATAAAATGGTATTTGAGAACACACAGGACAAAAGAGCAGAGAAACTCGAGTCAGAGGGGGACAACGATGAGCCAGATGAGTGGTGAGTATTAATGGTGATTGTGATTTGTGTCTGTTGCTTTATTAACGAGATTGATTAGGGATCAAAGAATAAATAAGACGGGTTGTGCAGGTGTGTATTAGTGTTAAATCTTTTGAAATCAATACTCTAACAATTCCTAGATGAAAATTTAAAACTACAGTTATGCCATGCTGACAAAGGTGACTGGAGACAATGTACACAGGAGGTGAGTGATTCTTTTCCAAAACATCCAAATATTTCTCAATCTAACGTTTCATATAGATGGAGGAATTCAAGAAATGCTGGGCTAAAAACCAGAACGATCAAAGGGTTCATACCGTCAACAATAAGAACAGAGAGATATGAGAGATATGAAATCCATAAATTCGAAGATGGCGCGGGCTCACACCAGCAAACAGATCAGATATCCACCAGATAAACTTTACCTTGTATATATAGAGTGCCCTGTACATAGTGTTATCAAAATTATCAAAGTCATCTTGTTGTAGCCGGCTTTATGTGATGATGGTATATTGTAGAACGTCAAAGAAAATTGACAGATGCTTGATTTTTTTTTGGTCAGCAGCGCTAAAAGGGTCGATCTCAAAACTTTATAAAGTATTATACTTCTAAACCAATTCTATCATAGGTCTATTCATTCAATCCACACCATCCAAAACAATGTCAAGCACTCCACGCTCAAAAGTCTACTTCGATATCTCAATTGGCGGTGAGCCAAAGGGAAGAGCCATTTTCGAATTAGTAAGTACAAGATCAATGTTAACCATAGGAGATCCAACGTGCTAATTCCTTTACTAGTTCAATGATATTGTACCAAAGACTGCTGAAAACTTCAGAGCTTTGGCTACCGGTGAAAAGGGTGTTGGCCAATCTGGTAAACCATTGTCTTTCAAAGGCTCCAAATTCCACCGTGTCATCAAAGATTTCATGATTCAAGGTGGTGACTTCACTCTTGGTGATGGCCGTGGTGGTGAATCAATCTATGGTGAAAAGTTTGAAGATGAAAACTTCGATGTGTTACATGACAAACCATTCTTATTATCAATGGCCAATGCAGGTCCAAATACCAACGGTTCTCAATTCTTCGTCACAACTGTTCCAACTCCACACTTAAACGGTAAACACGTTGTATTTGGGAGATTATTGAGCGGTAAATCTGTTATTAGAGCTGTTGAAAGAACTCCAAAAGATTCTGGTGATAAACCATTGAATGATGTTGAAATCACACACGCTGGTGAATTACCAGAGGACTATGTCATTGAACCAAGTGCACCAAAAGACGATGGAACTGGTGATATCTACGAAGAAATCTTAGCAGACAATGACAATGTGGATATTGAAAATCCTGAAAGTGTCTTTAAAGCTATCAATACTTTAAAAGACATTGGTACTAAATTATTCAAAGAAAAAAACTTGGAAAAGGCATTCGAAAAATACTCGAAGGCTGCCAGTTATTTGGATGATTATTTCCCAGATGATCTATCTGAGGAAAAAATCGACGAATTATATAAATTGAAAGTTTCAGTCAATTTAAATGTTGCTTTAGTTGGGTTGAAACTAAACAAATATTCAAACGTTATCAAAGCTTCACATACCGCTCTAGATGTTGAAAAGATTGACGACAAATCCAAAGCTAAAGCCTTATATCGTCGTGGTACCGCATACTTGAACTTGAAGAGCGAAGAAAATGCCACAAAGGATTTGACTGAAGCTCTTAAATTATCTCCATCAGATGGTGCTATCATCAAAGCTTTAGACGACGTCAAAAGAGTTGAAAAAGAACGTATTACCAAGGAGAAAAAGGCCTTCAGTAAAATGTTTGGTTGAAACTGCCCATAATCAATATAATTTAACTAGCTAAAAACATTTAATAGTAAATGTAGACACTTTATTCTGTGCATCACAGAGGAACATTCACCTGTGGCTTGTTTTTCTATTGTTATCAAATCTCCAGTGTAAAATGTAGCACGCGCGTAAATATAATCATCTTGATGTTTCGTCGTGAAAATTGAAAAAATACTGAAAAATCAGGCCGACGGGGGCAAAACAAATGGCTAGAAATCAAAACAAACCCCAAATCACCAACATCAAATTCATCAGACACTGAGATAATTTTCTATACCAAGAATAGAGTCAATCGAGAGGAGTATTTTGATACACATTTTAGATAGACTTGTTAGACTTTTGGCTAGAAATTAATCGTTCAAACTTTACTGTCAACATCTTATCAATCAAATTAACTGCACTCATTCAATTGGTGTTGCTGATTAATTCATCGTTTTCAGCCTTTGTGTCAAAGCGATAGTGTTGTTCAGTCTAGAGAGATCCATACAGTTCACTGCTTTGAAGTTTTGACGTTGCTTTGAGAGTTATCATTTCGGTGTTTTTCCCAAGAATATTATTGTTGATAATAACTTCACACTTTTGCATTTTTAATCATTTCATATAAAAAAACACATATTTAACAGAGTACTGGTTACTATTATTACATTACAAAAAAAGTTTTAGAGTTCGTTTTGCAAATTACATTATTTTAATCATAAAAAAACAAAAAAAAAAAATAAGAATCAAATTTAATAGAGTTGCACATCACAATGGTTCAATTTCCTTATTCAAGTGCGCCTTTGCGTACTGTCAAAGAAGTATGTCACTTGATGAGCCATGCGTTTATCGAATTTAATACTAACAAGATACCTTAGGTCCAATTTGGTCTATTGTCCCCTGATGAAATTGTAAGTGATTTCAAAAAGAGTTTTCTATTTGAAACTCATACTAACTGTTGATACAGCGTGCCATTTCAGTTGCCAAAATTGAATTTCCAGAAACCATGGATGAACAAAATCAACCTAGAGTTGGTGGTTTAAACGATCCAAGATTAGGTTCAATTGATAGAAACTTTAAATGTCAAACCTGTGGTGAAGGGATGAATGAATGTCCTGGTCATTTCGGTCATATTGAATTGGCTAAACCTGTTTTCCATATTGGTTTCATCAGTAAGATTAAGAAAGTTTGTGAATGTGTTTGTATGCACTGTGGTAAATTATTATTAGATGAATCCAATGATCTATTCAAGCAAGCTATAAGGATTAAAGATCCAAAGAAAAGATTCAATGCCGTTTGGAATTTATCCAAGACTAAAATGGTTTGTGAACCAAACTTCCCAGCTGAAGATGAATCTGGTCAATCCGTTTCAAGAGGTGGTTGTGGTAATTCTCAACCTACTGTGCGTCGTGATGGGTTGAAAATTTGGGGTACTTGGAGAAAGGGCAAAGACCTTGAAGAAAATGAACAACCAGAAAGACGTTTACTTACTGCGAGTGAAATTTTGACCGTTTTCAAACATATAAGTCCTGAAGACTGTCGTAAATTAGGGTTCCATGAAGATTTTGCTCGCCCTGAATGGTTGATTCTTTCTGTCTTACCAGTCCCACCACCACCAGTCAGACCATCAATTTCATTTAATGATACACAAAGAGGTGAAGATGATTTGACTTATAAATTATCAGATATTATGAAGGCTAATATCAACGTGCAAAAATTGGAAATGGATGGGTCACCACAACATGTCATTAACGAATTTGAATCTTTACTACAGTTCCATGTTGCCACTTATATGGATAACGATATTGCTGGTCAACCACAAGCTTTACAAAAATCTGGTCGTCCTATTAAATCTATTCGTGCCCGTCTTAAGGGTAAAGAAGGCCGTATTAGAGGTAATTTAATGGGTAAGCGTGTTGATTTTTCAGCCCGTACAGTTATTTCTGGTGATCCAAATTTGGAATTAGATCAAGTTGGTGTTCCAAAGAGTATTGCTCGTACATTGACATATCCTGAAACTGTTACACCATATAACATTCATAGATTGACAGAATTTGTGCGTAATGGTCCAAATGAACATCCTGGTGCGAAATATGTGATCCGTGATACTGGTGATCGTATTGATTTGAGATACAACAAGCGTGCCGGTGATATTGTTCTTCAATATGGGTGGAAAGTTGAACGTCATTTGATGGATAATGATCCAGTGCTTTTCAATCGTCAACCATCTTTACATAAAATGTCCATGATGGCACATCGTGTCAAAGTTATGCCTTACTCAACATTCAGATTGAACTTATCAGTTACATCTCCTTATAATGCGGATTTCGATGGTGATGAAATGAATTTACACGTTCCTCAATCTGAGGAAACTAGAGCAGAACTAATGAACATTTGTGCTGTGCCTTTACAAATTGTTTCTCCACAATCTAATAAGCCATGTATGGGTATTGTGCAAGATACTTTATGTGGTGTTAGAAAAATGACATTACGTGACAGTTTTATCGATTATGACCAAATGATGAATATGTTATTCTGGATTCCAGGATGGAATGGTATCATCCCAGCTCCTACTATTATCAAACCTAAACCGCTGTGGACAGGTAAGCAAGTGTTATCTGTGGCCATTCCAAAGGGTATCCATTTACAAAGATTTGACGAAGGTACCACCATGTTAAGTCCTTTAGATAATGGTATGATGGTTGTCAATGGTGAAATCATGTTTGGTGTTGTTGATAAGAAAACCGTTGGTGCTACCAATGGTGGGTTAATTCATACCGTTATGAGAGAAAAAGGGCCACAGTCATGTGCTGAGTTATTCAGTAGTTTGCAAAAAGTTGTTAACTTTTGGTTACTACATAATAGTTTCTCCATTGGTATTGGTGATACTATTGCCGATGCTGCTACAATGAGAGAAATTACTGATGCCATTGCAATGGCTAAGGAAAAAGTGGAAGAAGTTACTACTGAAGCTCAACAAAACAAATTGACCGCCAAACATGGTATGACATTGAGAGAATCTTTTGAAGATAATGTTATTCGCTATTTGAATGAAGCTCGTGATAAAGCTGGTCGTTCAGCAGAAGTTAATTTGAAAGGATTGAACAATGTCAAACAGATGGTTAGTGCAGGTTCGAAAGGTTCTTTCATTAACATTGCACAAATGTCTGCTTGTGTTGGTCAACAATCTGTTGAAGGTAAACGTATTGCCTTCGGTTTTGCTGATAGAACTTTACCACATTTCGCAAAGGATGATTATTCTCCAGAGTCTAAAGGGTTTGTTGAAAACTCTTACTTGAGAGGGTTGACTCCACAAGAATTCTATTTCCATGCCATGGGTGGTCGTGAAGGTTTAATTGATACTGCTGTCAAAACTGCTGAAACTGGTTATATTCAACGTCGTTTAGTTAAGGCTTTAGAAGATATTATGGTTCATTACGATGGTACCACCAGAAATTCACTTGGTAATATTATTCAATTTATCTATGGTGAAGATGGTCTTGATGCTTGTCATATTGAAAAGCAAACCATTGATTCTATTCCTGGTGAAGATGCTGAATTCGAAAAGCGTTACCGTGTTGATTTGATGAGTCCAAAAACTTCCATCAAGAGTGCCTTGTTAGAGTCAGGTCATGAAATTATTGGTAACACTGAATTACAAGCTCTTCTAGACAGTGAATATAGACAATTGGTTCAAGATCGTAAATTCTTGAGAAAAGTTTTCGTTGATGGTGAACACAATTGGCCATTACCAGTGAATATTCGTCGTATTATTCAAAATGCACAACAAATTTTCAAAGTTGATACTTCTAAAGCAAGTGATTTGACATTAGATTTCATTGTTAACAGTGTTAAAGATTTATGTACCAAGTTACTGGTTTTACGTGGTGATTCCAGATTAATCAGTGAAGCACAAGAAAATGCCACAGCTTTATTCCAATGTTTATTACGTTCTCGTTTGACAGCTCGCCGTGTTATTGAAGAATTCCGTTTGAATAAGAAGGCATTTATTTGGATGATTGGTGAAATTGAAACACAATTCCAAAAATCCGTTGTACATCCAGGTGAAATGGTTGGTGTTGTTGCTGCTCAATCTATTGGTGAACCAGCTACTCAAATGACTTTGAATACTTTCCATTTTGCCGGTGTTGCTTCTAAAAAGGTTACATCAGGTGTTCCTCGTTTAAAGGAAATTTTAAATGTTGCCAAAAATATGAAGACACCATCTTTAACTGTTTATTTAGAACCATCTTATGCTGCTGACCAGGAAAGAGCTAAGGAAATTAGATCAGCTATTGAACATACTACATTAAAGAGTGTTACAGTGGCTACAGAAATTTATTATGATCCTGAACCTCGTTCCACTGTTATAGCAGAAGATGAAGAAATGGTTGATTTACATTTCGAAATTCCTGATGAAGAAATTGAAGCATCTATCGATAAACAATCACCTTGGTTATTACGTATTGAACTTGATCGTACACAGATGAATGATAAAGATTTAACCATGGCTGAAGTTGGTGAAAAGATTAAAGAAACATTTGGTGATGATTTATTTATCATTTGGTCAGAAGATAATGCAGAAAAACTTATTATTCGTTGTCGTGTTGTTCGTGATCCTAAATCTTTGGATGAAGAATCTGAAGCTGAAGAAGATCAAATGTTGAAACGTATTGAATCTAATATGTTGGAAGCTATTACATTACGTGGTGTTCCAGATATTACACGTGTTGTTATGATGAAATATGATAGAAAAATGCCAGATGAAACAGGTAAATATGTTAAAGTTCCTGAATGGGTTTTGGAAACTGATGGTGTTAATCTTGCTGAAGTTATGTGTGTTCCAGGTGTTGATGCTACTCGTATTTATACCAATTCATTTATTGATATCTTATCAGTTCTTGGTATTGAAGCAGGACGTGAATCATTATACAAGGAAGTTTATAATGTCATTGCATCTGATGGTTCATATGTTAATTATCGTCATATGGCATTATTAGTTGATGTTATGACATCTCGTGGTCATTTGATGGCTGTTACACGTCATGGTATTAATAGAAATGACACAGGTGCATTAATGCGTTGTTCATTTGAAGAAACTGTGGAAATCTTATTAGAAGCTGGTGCAGCTGCTGAATTAGATGATTGTCGTGGTGTTTCCGAAAATGTTATATTAGGTCAATTAGCACCAATTGGTACAGGTGCATTTGATGTTATGGTTGATGATGCAGCATTGAAAGATATTCCAATTGCTACAATTACAGATGATCAACCAGTTGAAGATTATAATGATGGTGGTGCCACGTCATATGATTCACAAACACCTGCACATAGTTCAGATTTCGAAGGTTCAGATGATGTTGAATTTTCACCACTTGTTGATGCAGGTTCTTCTGGTGGTAATGGTGGATTCACTGAATATGGTGGTGGTAATGGTGGATTAACCGAATATGGTGGATATGCACCAACTTCTCCAAGTGGTGCATTAAATCCAACTTCACCATTCGGAGCTGGTTACGGTTATGGTCCTACTTCACCAGCAGGATATGGTGCTACATCACCAGCTTATGCTCCTACATCACCAGCATATAGTCCAACCTCTCCATCATACAGTCCTACATCTCCATCTTATTCACCAACATCTCCATCATACAGTCCAACTTCACCATCATACTCACCAACCTCACCATCTTATTCACCAACATCACCATCTTACAGTCCTACATCTCCATCATATTCACCAACTTCACCATCTTATTCACCAACTTCACCTTCATACTCTCCAACTTCACCATCATACTCTCCAACCTCTCCATCATACAGTCCAACCTCTCCATCATACAGTCCAACCTCTCCATCATATTCACCAACATCGCCATCCTACTCTCCAACCTCTCCATCATACTCCCCAACATCCCCATCTTATTCACCAACATCCCCATCCTATAGTCCAACATCCCCATCTTATAGTCCAACCTCACCATCTTATAGTCCAACTTCACCATCCTATTCACCAACCTCACCACAATATTCACCGGGCTCACCATCTTATTCACCAAAAGAACCAGAAGAAGAGAAGAAGTAAAAAATTCTATTGTAAATTAATTTAAAAATTGTATAAAATAAAATAAAGGTTTTAGAAAACACTACATTGTGGTATTATATATCTATTCAATTAAATCTATCTTTTTTGAGAAATTAAACCTTTAAACATATCAAAAGAATTTCCATCAGGTTGTAATTGAAAAGTATTACCTAATGGTTTATTATTTCTATCAATTTCCTCTGCAATCAACATTCCCCAATCTTGTGTAATCCCAGTAATTTTAGTTCTTGCATTTGCATGATCCGCTAGGTGAACAATTTGATCACTATGTAACCAGTGTTTATAGTATAATGGTAATAATGGACCAAACCCCTCGATTTGAAATTTACGGAATAATTTATCCATTTGATACATATAAGCGGCTAATAATTGTTCTGTAGAGATATGATCTAATGGTGATAAACCTTTTTGAATTCTTTGTTTATTCCAATGTGTTATTGTAGAATTTATTGAAGTTGTTGGTGCAGCATTTGATAAATTTACACCTGTCCCCACCACAATTTTATAATTTTCCTTCAAGACATTTGTATTAACCAAGATACCACAAATTTTCACATATGCTGGATCAATATCATTTATATCACCATTAAAATATTCAGGTTTTAAAGCGTATACATCATTTGGCCATTTGATCTTTATAGGTAATTCTTCATAACCGGAACCTATATTTTTAATAGCTTCCACCACTGCTAAACTTGTTAAATATTGAACAAAAACCACTGGTGCATGCTTTTTAGCGATAGGAAGGTCTAATACTAATGAACTTGCCACAACACCTGGAGGATTTATCCAAATATTACCACCTCTCCCACGTCCTGAAACTTGAACAGTAGCAGAAACCACTGTCCCTGAGGGAATATTTTGTAAAATGTTGAAATTTTTATCCAATATACTTGAAGTTGATGTTATAACTTCACCATAAACCATTGTTGAACCTGCAGTGGTTGGAGTTATTGAGCCTGAATATTGTTTCAACAATGAGAAATAAAGCTTTATATCGAAATATGGGGTTAATTTACGCTCTGGTAATGTTTCACCGAAAACGTATAATTCTTTTATAGCAGTATCCGGGTCTTCGAATTCGGATTGTTTATCCAGTTGATGTTGAGTGGCGGGTTCTTCACCTTGGTGTAGTCTAATTGTATCGGTATTCCCCTGTATTAGGTCATCACCAGTGAGTCCAACGTTATCAATTATGTTTTTGAAAATCGCAGTGGCTTGACCTGCGATAGCGGATGAAGCCATCAATGGTGTTAATCTTGGTCTAATCATTTCATTTTCGTTAACTTTAAGTCCAAGTTTCTTTAAACACGCCTTGAGGAATATCAAACGTGATTCATTTGTATCTGTCAATTGTTGCACAATGCCGGTATAGTGTTCATCCTGAGGATCTGGGGTTAACAGTTCTGGGACCCATTCAGGATGAGTTCCCGTGAGAATAGCAGCACCTGAGCCTAAAGAAGCATACACAGCAGCAGCTGGTGATTGTCCGTACTCGACATCCACAGGCTTTTTATAAGTGGCCAGCACTTGGACATTGGTGAACTTTCCTGCGTCGGCAAATACAGCACCACCGTTGTAATAATGAAATGAGCTATTCAGCTTGACACCTAGAGCTTCCTCGTTAACAACAAGTTCAGCCACTTGGGACCCAGTCTCAGCACCGTACTGGAACCCCTTGTAAGCAGGGCCCCTGGCCGTGCCGGGGAACAGCTTGAGCTCTCTGGGCCCAGTGACCTCGAGCACTGGGTCTCCCACAGCAAACTCGCAACGAGACGAAGCGTAGTAGCCTCCAGCACAGAAGCCCAAGTAGGCACCACCTCTGCGTACAAAGTCCCTTATGACCCCATTGGCCTGCCCGTTGAGCTCCCTGCACGTAGGCAGGTCTGCGCCCCCGGGGAACACCACCAGGGAGGTCTTTGCTGGCCAGGGTGCGCTCTTTAGCGTCTTGGAGTCGACACCCACCACGGCGTAGTACGGTGAGAGCAGTCTTCTGAGGGACTCCAAGCAGTGCTTGACCGAGTCTGCGGTGGTTCCGGGACCTGTTTGTTAGCTGGAAGGTTTGTGATGGTGATGGTCACTTGAACTTACCTGAATACACGAGAACGTTCATCTTGGAGTGGGTTGTTGAGCTGGAAATCTTGGAAAGGGAATCACTTTTCTCTATATATATAAACCACCTTTAAATCTAAATCATTGCGCGAAAAAAAATTGTTGAGCTTAACCAGTCACAGGATCAACAAGATCACAAGATCAACAGACTAGAGACCATAAGCAATGCTGAGTTGTGGGATTAGACTGCCATTGAGAGGAGCTTACAGAGGTATTGGTACACTAGTGGTGAAGAATGGAACCTTTGGTAGACCCGTGCTGGAGAATATAAGGCAATTCCATAAATATCAACCAGTATTGCAAAAACCCAAACTTCGAGAAGAACTTAAGTCTAAGCTCAACGACAACATCAACAAGTCCAAGGAGATCAAGGATAAACTCACAAGACCCATCAAAGACCTGATACCGGAACATGAAAACATCTACACCATACCCAACATCTTAACATTCACAAGACTCGTTTCTGCTCCAATAATAGGATTCCTTATAGTGAAACAAGAGATTGTATATGCATTAGCACTGTTTACATATTCATGTGTCACTGATTTCATAGATGGATACATTGCCAGAAAGTTTCATATGAACTCCGTGATTGGATCTATAATAGACCCCATGGCGGATAAATTCTTAATGGTGATTTGTACTGCGTGCTTAGCTCAGGCTTCACAGATCCCATTATACTTAGCGGTGATTATATTAGGTCGTGATGCTTTATTAGCTCTATCGGCATTCTACTATAGATATATATCATTACCACCTCCAAAGACAGCATTGAGATATTTCGATTTTAGTATCCCATCCGCAGAGGTGCATCCAACAACAATATCCAAGTATAACACTGGATTCCAAATGCTTTATATAGGTACTGCTGTGGTTAAACCTGTACTATTAACAATTGTTGATCCAACTTATATAGAACTATTAACACAATGTTTTAACGGAATGGGGGTTTTCGTTGCAGGAACCACTATAATGAGTGGATTATCCTATTTGTTCACTAAAGATGCAGTAAAGATCTTAAATCAACCAAAAAAATAGTATATAGAAAGAAAAAGATACATCATTTATTTATCGACTAAATGTAATATCATCAATACGTAAAATGGATTTAACAGTCTCTGAAGCCAATGTAATAGCACTAGTACTAACAAGTACAGGTTGTAAAACGTGTTCATCATAGGTATTTGTAGCTGCAGAACGACGAACTGAAATACCTGCATTACGTTCACCATTTTCATGTCTATTACGTAAATCTGTAACAACATTAATACTGTTTAATCCTGCATTTTCAGCTAATGTAGTTGGAATAACTTCTAATGCCTCGGCAAATTCATTCCAAATGAAAGCTTCAGTACCTGATAATGATCTTGATTCTTTCATTAAAGTTCTTGAAACTTCAATCTCTGGTGCACCACCACCGGCAATTAAGGCTTTTTCTTTAACTAAACAACGAATAACACAAAGTGCATCATGTAATGAACGTTCAGTTTCATCTAAAACCATATTATTTGCACCACGACAAATTACTGAAACTGTTGGTGATACAACATTTTTAACACCTGTAATCTTAACAATCTTAGAACCTGATGAATCAATTTCTTCAATTAAATCAGCTGTACCTAATCTATCTTCTGTAAATAATTCAACATCTGAAATTGGTTTACATGATAAACTTTTACTTAAAAATTCAATTTCATCACGTTCAACATCTTTAATAACCAATATCCCCAATTTAGAAAGAAAATGTAATGATAAATCATTCACTGCATCTCTTAAAATTGATTTTTGAATTAATAAAACATTACATTTAGCCTTTTTAATTTTTTTACAAATGTTTAATAAATAAGCTCTTTCCTCTTTCAAAATTTTATCCATCTGTCTATAATCATTAACAACAACATTATTTTCCATATCTGGTTTTGGTGGTGATAATTGGAATTGAATTATACCAATCTTGGCCTTTTCCACTCTAGTTGGACCTCCTGCACTTTTAACAACATTTTGTGTTAAAACAACACCATCAACTAATTCTGTATCATCAATTGTACCACCAACTTTTTTAATTAATCTAATATCATTTAAATCAACATTAGTTGAATCATCATTAGAAATTTTCAAAACAGATTCAACAGCTAATGGAGCTAAAAGATGACTATGTTGACTAACAATTTTACTACTTAATGATGTTGATGCAGCACGAATTAATGCTTCACGATCATCAAGTGAAATCTTTGTAGACATATCTAATAAGATCTCTACGGATCTAGCAGCAGCTCTTTGAAATGATTCAGCAATAATAGTTGGATGTATACCCTTTTGTAATAATTTTTCTGCTGCACCTAATAATGCACCTGTTAAAATTACTACTGATGTTGTACCATCACCAGCTTCAACATCTTGTGCACCTGAAACATCAACAAGCATACGAGCAGCTGGATGCAAGACCGCCATATGTTTTAAAATTGTATGACCATCATTAGAAATAATAACTTCACCTCTACCAGTTTTAATCATTTTATCCATACCTTTTGGACCTAATGATGTTCTAATTGCATCTGCAACGGCTCTTGCTGCTAATATATTGGATTTTCTAACCTCTTGAGGTTTCTCCTTGTTTTTGAACGTAGCATTCGAAGGAGCTACTGCTGGTCTAGCCATTGTCAATATATTCTCACTAGAGATCAATATGAATTGATTTAAATTTTGCCTTCTCGATGGATCAATATTTCTTGTCGCTATGTTTTAATTTTCATCAACGCGTTGGAAAAAACACGGGTAAAATTCGCGAATTTTTAATAAATAAATACAAATAAATTTATAAGCGATGAGATGAGATTAACTAAATGTAACAAGATCCAACTATTTAAAGATGACAGAAACAGAAACCCATGTTTTCCAAGAGATTGCAGTGACGAGAGAACAGATTGTCAATTGTTCATTCAGTTCATGGTATCCAAAGTATAAGAAACATGTACCCAAAGCACACATCATAAAACCACTACCACAGAGTTTTATAGATTATTTATCAAGTGATGGGATTGAATTACCAGATGATGGTCATTATGCTGTTAATGTGGGTAATGGTGATGATGAGTACAGTGATTGGTCAGAAGATGAACAAGAAAATCAAGTGGAGACAACTCAGAAGAAGAAGAATACATTTGAAGAATTTAAAGAAGTACATGAAGATATTAAAAATTATATTAAACAAAATGGACCAGTTACTCCAAAATTAAATTGGTCAGCTCCAAGAGATGCAACTTGGATCATAACGTCAAATACAATGAAATGTGACAATGCATCTGATGTTTATCTATTATTAAACTCATCAAATTATATTACACATGATTTATCAAGTGCATTTGATCAAGTTGATGAAGTTGATTCCATAGGGGAAAAGAAGGAAACGGAATTAGAATTTGAATTGGTTTTAAGAAGATGGTTTAATATCAATCCAGCTTTAGAATTTAGATGTTTTGTTAAAAATTGTCAAATTATTGGTGTAACACAAAGAGATTTAAACTATTATGATTATTTGGATAGTTTAAATTTAAAGATTAGGAATTTAATTGATGAATTTTTTGAAAATGTTTTGATGGAATCTTTCCCAGATGATAATTTCGTCTTTGACGTTTATTTACCTAGACCATTTGATAGAGTTTGGTTAATAGATATAAACCCATTTGCTAGGAAAACAGACTCTTTATTGTTCACATGGCATGAATTAGCTATAATTGATGTTTCTGATGATTTTGAATACGATTTAAGATTGATTACAGAGACGAATAAGGGAAGATTTGCTGTTAAAGAACATTCTGAAAATCAAGTCCCACAGGATGTTGTTGATGCTTCATATGATCCTTCGTTGATGGTTGAATTGGCTAAAGAGTGGCAAGAATTACAACTCAAGCAGGATGAACAGGAGAAGAACACAGTTTAATATTATGCATATTGTTTATTCTCCACGAAATTGTAGGCGATCGAAAACAAAACAAAAATATAAATCACCGCTTCAACTGGATTCTAATCTCACCAGAAATGTCAACAAGAGAAATTGACTCTTCAAGGATTGTTGTCCATCCTGTAAATGATGCTGATGATCAAATCGAGAACTATCACGAAGCTGGTGGCGCCTTCCCGCTTCAAAATGAGTTTATTGGTGCCTATTTAGCGCTTGATGGGAACATCAAAAGAATGGGCGGCTGCGCTTTTGATCTCTCGATGAGAAAGATATGGATCATAGAGGATGTTGATGTTGGAGGGCTTAATGATGCTGTGCTTTATATCAACAAGAGTATGGAATGATACTGTGATTTCAACACCACTCAAGAACCATTCTGACATATAAAGTTCTATCTAAAATCGAGCCAAAACATATAATCGTGTCGTCCAAGACTGATGAATACATTGTGGAAGAGCTAAAGAGCATGCGTGAGTATATTTACAATATGCTGAATGGATATTATACTAACTATAATGCTTAAGGTCAAACTAGAAATTTTACTATAAGCACAGTTAGATCTAAATCATTCACAACGAAAAATGGGGAAATATCAACAGTTTTGAATAGCATCAAGTCATATTCTGCAATTTATCCACCTTTGAGAGAGCTTGTAAATTCACACAAGTCACCTCTTGCAGTGAGTATATGATATTTCAGATAAGTACATACATACTAATATTATTCCAGCTTGGATGCTTTAATGGTTTATCATCTTCAGTTGGAGAAGTGCTAGAATCCGCTAGAGAACTCTTTAAAGGAAGACCATGCTCTACAAGAGACACAAATCATGATATTACTGCCCCTGAACAAACACATGATGAATTTGAATCCCCCAATTGGACTGGTTCTAAGATAAACCTTCCACATTCTGAGTTATTTGACAGCGCAGAATTCTTTGCATTGTGAGTACACTAGATTCAAACTCCTTTTAATACCTCCCATACTAACACTTCCCATAGCTCAGACTTATTATACATTGAGTTAGAGACGTTGTATGCTCTCAAGTTAACAAGTGACACTTCCAGGACTCGTGGAGAGAAAAAGCACAGTCTATTCGATATACTAAACTCCACCAAGACTCAAGCTGGTAATCATATGCTAAAAAGCTGGTTTATGAATCCATTGTCTAATGCAAAATTGATAAATGAGCGTTTAGATACATCAATAGTGCTAACACTACAGGAAAATATTGAATATTTTGAAACAATATTACAAACACTCACTGGAACACCAAATATATCATCATTATTGACAGTTTTCAATGTGGGTAATCCAACACATAAGTCATGGGATCAATTATACAACTTTATCATAAAAGTGCCACTGATTTATTATCAATTGGGTAGCATGAAGTCCACACAAGACGTGTCGACAATAGTTAAGATGCTCCAAGAAATTGATGTAAGTACTTTTAAGAGCTTACAATTGGAAATGGAGGGACTTATTGATTGGGATGAAACAGCTTATAACAGGAAACCAACAATCAATAGAGAGGTACTTGATCAATACCTACCACTGAATTGTAATTATGATACACTTGAAGAAGTCTTAGAAACTGGTACACATGAGCTACTCAAGATTAACAGTCTTTTGAAAGTCCCACTAAAGATGCTATATATACCAGATTTTGGATTTTTGATCTGTATGGATATTGAAGATGAAAATAAGGCAAATGATCAATGGGATTTAATCTTTGCTACATCCACCAACGTTTATTATAGGGAATCCTTGACAAATAAATACAATGAAAGATACGGCCACATATATCCTAGAATAGTGGATCTGGAAGTAGAATTACTTCAAAGATTACATTCAAAAATCATTGACAGTTCATCAAATCTTTTAGAAGCCGGAAAAGCATTAGCTGAATTAGATTGTTATTGTAACTTTGCATTGATATCTCAACTTGAGAGTTATACTAGACCAGAGATCACAAATGATTGTAATATACAAATTACAAATGGGTTCCATCCTGTATATGCACAAGAGGTTCCTTCTTTCATACCAAATGATACAATAATTGAAGGAGGAACGATTTCAATCATAACCGGTGCAAATGCTTCAGGGAAATCTGTTCATATGTTTCAAATTGCTATTATTGTCTACTTAGCTCACATTGGGTGCCATGTACCTGCTGAGTTTGCTAAGATTGGCCTTACTGATAAGATTCTTGCAAAGATTTCCACAGTGGAATCAATGGATAAATGTGAAAGCAGCTTTTCGTTAGATTTACAAAAAATGAAGAAGTGTTTAGATATGGCAACGGTTAAAAGTTTGGTTTTAGTTGATGAGTTTGGTAAAGGGACTGATGTTATTGGAGGTCCTGCTTTACTAGGTGCGGTGATTGAAGATGTTGCAAATCATGGGAACCTGACAAGAATGAGACCGAATATGATTGTGACAACCCATTTCCATGAACTTTTCAAAGAAGGTATACTACAGGAGTTATCTAATGTTAAACACTATCATATGGACATTATTGTTCAGCCAACAAAGGATGAGGATTCCGAAATACGGGATTTGACATTTTTATACAAGATGAAACCTGGTGTATCGATGAATAGTTTTGGGATAGAGTGAGTAATTTGATTATGTGTTCTGAGATCAGAGATATTCTAACCATGTTAACAGATGTGCTAGAGCTTGTGGACTTCCGAATTCTATAATTGAAAGGGCATTTGAAATTTCAGAGAATGAACAAGACGCATTGTCGAATGTAACAATTGAACGGGAAGCTTTTGACCAAGATGATGTTGTTCTAGCGGTAAGTTATTGAAGAAAATTGAGCATATGGAGATTCGACTAACCTCATTATACAAGATGCGTATAGCTAGAGAATTTTTAGTTTGGGATCTAGATATAGACCCTGAAGATCACCTCAACACAGAGCTTGGTGACCAAGAGGATATTGTTGACTCACAAGAAATGTCGAATGATAACGTTAAAGAAAAATTGATTTCCATTTTACAAACAAAATTTGAAAAAGCCTAAGTTTCTCAATATGATTACATGCTATTTAAAACTAAAAAAATCCAATCCATATATAAACAATGCCATTTTAAAACTTGACAGATTTTGACAAGTTCTTTTTAATACCGGTCTTTTCACCTTCATATGCACCAGTAGGTTCTGAGTAAACAGCACGAGTAGATTTAAGTTTCTTTTGAGCTTTTTCATACTTCTTTCTCTTTTTAACACGTGAATTTCTATTATCTTTCTTACGATGTGGAGTCAAACCTTTATTCTTTAAGATTTGATAATTAATTGCACGTTTACCATCTTCCCCAAGATTTTCTTGTAATTCAGCCAATTTACCTTCTTTAGCAGCTTTAACAGCTTGATCATGAGCATCTTTTCTCAAAGCTTTACCTTCAGCTTTATTTGTCTTGATAGTATTATAATAATCATCATCAAATCCTTCATTAACTTGTTGTGCATCTTTTTCATCCTGTGAATCGTAATCATTTTCAGCGTCTAAATCAGCACCATTATCATCACGTAACCCACGTTTACGTGCTTCTTCTATCAGTCTCTGTTGTCTTTCAAATAGACGTTCTTTATAAGGTATATCTAAATCACCAGTGAATTTTTCATCCTTTTTCTTAGCTTGTTGATCAATTTTAGAAGTGTAGAAACGTAATGTACGTTTACGACTTTTCTTCTCTTCAGCATCAACATCTGCGATATCACCTTCAGCAAAATCTTCTGATGCTTGAGGTTTAACTTTCTTGAAATTACGAGGTTTAGAAATATCAATTTCAACATCACTTTGTTCAGATTCGTCTTGTTCAGATATTTCATCAGCGTTTTCACTAGCAGAATCGAATACATCTTCATCAGAGTTTTCCTGTGATTCATCAGAATCAACATCATTAGCAGTTTGATCCATTGTTTGATCCTCATCATTTTCTTCTTCAGACTCTATATCTTCAACGTCTTCTAGTTCTTCAGCTTGTCTCCATACTTCTTTTGAACTTAAGATACCTTCCATTACAGGGTGTTCTTTTAGTGAAAATGGTTCTTCTTCTTTCATGGCAGCCAAAAAGATGGCGAAGTAAGAGCTTATAGCTCCTAAATATGCAGATAATGCTGTGAATTGAACATTAATGACCTCACTTTGATCTTTGTTGTCTTTCAATTCATCAAGTAGTGGTTTCAATTTAGAAAGTTCTTTTGATAGTGGGATGAATTCAGGATGTGCACTTGATATGTGTTTTCTTTTACTCTTGTCATCTAATTTTGAGAAATCTTGAGTTACATCAAATTTTTGTTCATTTGAGGGTAGTAAATTACCAAAATCATGTTTTTTAGCTGTATCTTTCCATTCTTCTTCTAATTCCTCGTCAACATAATCATCAAGATCTAATTCTTGCAAATGTTTCTTTTGCATACGCAAAGCTTCTTCTTCTTGTAATTTTGCAGCTTCATCGTCGTCTAGTTTATCAGCACCGTAATATGCACTTTTTCTAGAACCCCAAGCAGTATCATCATCTTCATCAAGGTCATCATCTTCATCTTTTTTACCGAAAAATTGTTCATCATCGTCTTCACTTTCAGCACCTTCTTCTGCTTCAGCACCAGAGTCATCCACTTCACTGTCATCATCGACACCCATAACTTCTTCATCACTGTCCTCATCTTGATCTCTTTGATTTAATGGTGTAGCTTCATCTAGTAGCACTTTTTCCCTAGCTGCGTGGAAAGCGTCTACTTCATCAAGGCCAAAGTCCTCCTCCGCCTGTCTCTTTGACTGGCTCTTATTCCCACCTTTTCTAGCCATTCTTAGTGCAGTAACTCTTAGATATATCTGTCACAAACTAATCTTGATATACCTTTAATACTGTTTTCTATATAAATTTTTATAGATGCATGTGGTCCGTACGAGATGAGCCCCGGGTGACCCTCGGAACTAGCTGGCATTAGTACCTCGGATTTATAATTTTTATGTTAGTATAAACTACATGAGATCAGCTTTTGACTATAAAAGGACAGAAGAAAGTGAATCAACTACACAATGTCTGATAAGATACCCACAAGCTCACGTCTGGACTCACTATCGCGTCGCTCGACGCCTGCTACCAAACCAGGTTTAAAGTTCAAGCCTAAGGTTGTTGCTAGAAGAAGTAAAGAAGAAAGAGACGCAGAGGCACCAAGCAACCATCCAGATACTACGAAGCCAGCAAATCGTGGTAATGCTGCCAGAGGGAGAGGCGCAAGTCGAGGTGGAAGAGGTGGTCGTGGAGGCAGAGGAATGGCTGGTACGCATTTAGTCACAGCTGGTCCTCTTGCATCAGGAAATATACTTACAGAATCAAGCTCATCATTCACGAGGTCAGCTACGGCTTCTCCAACTCCAGAATATTTGAGTAATTTGGTGAAAAGAGAAGGTGATTCGAGAGCTACATCGGTTGGGCTTGAATCTGACGATGAAGATAGCGACCCTGCCAAGATTGACATGAGTAAAGAGTATAAATTTGATCCAGAGCATACAGAACTATTTCCTGTGAGACCTGTTCGTAATGCGCACGATGATTCTAATGAGAAAAAAGGTTATGAACGCTCTGACCGTTCTGTATCTCCAGAATTCGTTGACGCAAAGGACACACAGGATGATGAACCTTCATTAGTCAAGGAAGAACCACAGGATAAAGATCTAAGTGCGGTTTTGGATGAGAAAGATAGAACATTACAAAAGAAACTTAACGAATTACAACTTCAGAACGAGTTTTTATCTGTGGATCCAAGTGAAGCTAAGGAAGAGACAGAAAGACTAAACAAAGATCATAGATCAATCGTCAAGTCCATTATCGAGGCAGATAACAGACCTGAAAAATTCTTGTTTGTTCAACTACCAAGAGTGCTCCCAGAATTTCAACAAGATGAAACAGCTAAAGCTGCTAGATCAGCCAGACTAGCCTCTGCAAAAGTCAAGAATGAAGGGGATGCTGATGGGGATACTGTTGTTAAGGATATTCCAAAGGCTCCACAAACTCAACCTGAAAGTAACGAAGCTGACCAATTGGAGGGGCAAATAGGGAAATTGAGGGTACACAAATCAGGAAAAGTGACAATGAAGCTAGGAAATGTCATCATGGATGTTGGTAAAGGTTCAGAAACAAATTTTCTACAAGAGGTTGTCTTGGATAAAGGTGAAGCTGAGAAGAATGCCTTTTTGCTAGGACATCTCCAGGAAAAAGTTGTGGTCACACCAAGATTTGCATAGTGGTATAAACTCAGTTATACAAACAACAATCTGCATTTATTTTGAGTCTTGTAGAAGTTAAAATGAAAGTAAAATTTATGTTCGAAGTGCGCTCACCAATTGCGATATCAGCTTACGTAAGATTTCGATAAGGCTGGCGGCTGGCCCATAGACAATGTTGATTTGTACAGAATATTACTACAAAGTGTCACATTGCCACCAGAACCACCATCTTTGACTTACACTTTGAATAAGAGTAATCAATTTTGAAACGCTGGTACCAGCTAGAGTCAAGCATAACCTGAGAGATAAAGGTGCTAGAACTGAGCAGAGTGCGCACGCACTGGTGACACAATCATGACATCTCAACAGCCACCTACATTTCTATCGCGTGTGTTTGGGGTCAACTCCAACCCTAGGGATGCAGAGACTGAGCTTTCAGGTCTCAGAGATGGGTTCGACTCACAGGATGCTAGTGGTGATCTGTTACCGCTGAATAATGGCCGGAGAAGGGAAAGATCAATGATTGAGTCAGACGAGGAGAGCGTATCAGAGGATGAATCCAGCTACAACGATGACGAAGCAGAGGAGGATCAACTATTCCAACCAGAAGACTTTGTCACAGACGAGGACCATCTACAACTACAGCACAGAGAAAGCATTGACACGCCCAATCATTTGGATTTCATCGAGGGAGGCGACACGGAAGCTGAGGAAGATGTACCCATGTCCATCATGGTACAGCCAGAAGCACAAAAGAAGGCCAATGGAGCTAAGGGGAAGCTTAACAATAAGCTTAATTCTCTGAAAGGTCCTTTAAATCGAACCAAGAATGACCCTAAATCAAGAAATGTCCCAAACCCAACCACATTTACGTTGCCAATGCACAATAACGAAACACGACCAGATACCAACACAAGAACATCTTTCAAAAAACCCATCATAGACAACAATTCACCACATCTAGAGGAAGATGAGAGAACTAGAAGAGCAAGACTTGGTATTTTGAACCCTAAAGAGCGTGCTCTATGGCGTTGGGCCAATGTGGAAAACTTGGATAAATTTTTACAAGATGTTTATTCGTACTACCTAGGCAGTGGTTATTATGCAATATTGTTATCAAGAGTGCTTGATCTTGCGACATTGGGGTTTGTTGTATACTTCTCCACTTTTTTAACGGTTTGTTTGGATTACTCCAAGCTTGGAGAACCTGATACAAGAAGACTCGATCAAATTAAAGTTGACCAATGCATGAGTCAAATTCATCCGTTGGGAAGACTCTTTATCTGGATGTTTTACATTTATTTTGGACTAAAAGTTTTTCAAATTTATTCAGACTCAAAGAATTTGAAGGAGATCCATCTATTTTACAAACACCTTCTCAACATTTCAGATAAAGATTTACAGACGGTTTCATGGCAAGTGGTTGTGAGTCGACTCATGCTATTGAAGGATCAAAATGCTGTTACTTCTAATGCTCCAGATATGAAGTCAAAATCAAGAATAGATGCACATGATATTGCCAATAGAATCATGAGAAAGGAAAATTACTTCATTGCGCTTTACAACAAGGATGTATTGGATCTTGCATTGCCAATTCCTGGATATAGGAAAAACATGCTCACAAGAACGTTGGAATGGAATCTTAATTTATGCATATCCGGGTTTGTTTTCAACGAGAGTGGACAGGTTAGACAACATTTTTTGAAAGAGAACAAGAGGAAAGAACTAGCTGATGAGCTTTCAAAAAGATTCATGCTTGCTGGGATCCTCAATATTGTATTAGCTCCTTTAATTGTCACATATTTCATCTTGTTATATTTTTTCAGATATTTCAATGAGTATAGAAGAAATCCAGGATCCATTGGCTCTAGACAATACACCCCATTTGCCGAGTGGAAGTTTAGAGAATATAATGAATTGTACCATTTGTTTCAAAGAAGATTGAACTTGAGTGTCCCAGAAGCATCTAAATATGTTGACCAGTTCCCAAAGGAAAAAACCACCATATTGTTAAAATTTGTTGCTTTCATCTCAGGATCTTTTGCTGCTGTGTTGGGTATCTTATCAGTTGTGGACCCTGATATGTTTTTCAATTTCGAAATCACAAAGGACAGAACTGTGTTATTTTATATTAGTATATTTGGTACAATATGGGCTGTTTGTCATGGTGCAATCCCTGAAGAGTATCAAGTCTTTGATTCTGAGGCAAGTTTGAGACAAGTTGCTTCGTTCACTCATTTCCTACCACAATCATGGGAAGGAAAATATCATACTGAAGAGGTGAAGGCTGAATTTTGTGAGCTTTTTGACATGAAGGCTCTTATATTAATCAGAGAGATCTCAAGTCTTATAATGACTCCTTTCATCTTATGGTTCTCTTTACCAAAATCAGCCAATAGGATTATTGATTTCTTTAGAGAGTTTTCAGTTCATGTTGATGGGTTGGGTTACGTTTGTACATTTGCAATGTTCAATTTTGATAAGTCAAAAAAGAGTCCAAGGGGCAAAAAGGCTGTATTGAACGATCCAAGAACAAACTATTACAACTCTGGTGAGGATAAGATGATGAAGTCATATCTCTATTTTATGGATAGTTATGGTAATAATGAAACACAAAGAAACGGTAGACCACCACCAAAATCTCAACCTCTACATCATTCATCATATGGTGAATTCAGCCAACAGCATGATAGATCGAATTTCGGACATGGTGATGATTTTGGTTCCAAATCAGTGATGCTAAATATGAGACGCCCAGCAGGTACTGGGGGTTTACAACCAAGAGGGAATAAAATATCACAAGATCATTTCAATTTAGCAGAATCTTACATCACCACAATGCCTCAAGTTGATGTTCACGAGGGAGATGAGGATCAAGGGCAAAATCCAGGTGTTTTAGGGTTACTCAACCAGTTCTATAAAGACTATGAGATTTCACGAGGTTGATTCAAATGGAGTATGAAAGGTTTATTAATATATAGGTAATTTGATGTTTATTACAAAAGAGAGCTTTTTTTACGTAACGGAAACTTCTACAATATATAATATACATGAACGAGATAAATTATGGTATGCTTTGAACTATTTAAATAAGAGCTATCTTTCAACTTATTTCTTCCCCTTACGAGCTTTCTTTTCACGATCATAAGCATTCTTATCAGCACCTTCACTTGTACTAACAGTATTAAAGATATTAGCCATTTTAGCATGGTATTTTCTATAAGATTCTTTCTTTTCAGAAATTTGTTGTCTTGCTTCAAATCTAGCATCTTTACGCATTTCACGCATATTAATTTTAGCCTCTTGTTTAATTTGTGCACGCATTTTGTTAATCTCTTGTCTTTGTCTATTATGATCATAAGATTTCTTTTCTGGATTATAGTTTTCTTCAAATTTAGGAGCATATGTTGGAATGGCAACTTTCTTGTGTGATTGTAATTGTAATGGTTTACGTTCATCTTGGGCAAATTTGCTCAACTTGGTGAATTTTTCTAATAACGTGTTTAATGGTTTAATGTTTGGGTATGCAGTTTGATAATTTGAAAGTATCAATTTGAAAGGGGTGGAGATCTCAATAAATGCAGTTTTCTCTTTCCAAGATTCTAAAGCAAGATCAATGATGGACAGTAGTTTGAAAAACACAGTGGTGTTATAATTTTCAGGTAATTCACGTTCTATATCACTTATTCTCAAAACCACGTCCTCTTGAGTTTTCAACTTTTTAGGTAATGGAAGTCTAACATCTGATGAAGCACCAATTGAGGTGTCATTGATTTCCTTTGGTGCAAATGATAATAAAGCCTTTTGTAGGAAGAATGCAACTTCTGGTACATATCTTTTAGCTATTCTTTGATAGCTCAATGTGATTTCAGAAATAAAAGAACCAGCAACTAATAGGTTTAATGAATCATATTTCAATTGTTCCAAAGTCTCACCTAGCAAAATTAATGATGGAGTAACAATCAAATGGTAGTGATCTGATGTGGAAAATAAAACACCAACAAGCCCGAAAAATACAAGATCTGATATCAATGGATATTCATCTTCTCCTGTGATTGTAGTTGTAATTCTTTCTTGAATTTCTATTATTTTTTCACGCATGAACTCAGTCAATGCGATGCTATGTTTTTCTGAAAGCTTCTTCAATATAGAGATTAAAGCTTCTTGAACTTTTGCGAATGATTCTGATTCTATTTCTTCAGATTCTGCTAAGAACATAATATGTTGTAAAATGACTGTTGTGAAAATGGCTAGTTTTTCCTTATTACCAGCTTGTAATCTTGGTGAGTAAAGTTCAACGATTTTGTTTATATGTGCTGGTGTTTTTTCAAACGATATATTCTCAAGTTGAGAATGTAAAACTTCAATTGAATCTGGACAAGCTAATTTAGCTTTGGAATTGGAGAAACGAGTTCCAGTATCATTCTTTCCCTCATCTTCAGATTCCACATCTTCACCTTCACCTTCACCTTCAATGGCAAACCCTTCAGCTTCATCTTCACTCCCTTGACCCCAGAAGTCGTCATCTAATTCATCGGGTCCTCTTTCTTCACCATAGTCTTCACCTTGCATACGTCTTAATCTAGCTTCCTCCAATTCTTTCTGTTTCTTTTCCCATTCAGTTCTAACTTCTTCATCAGTTTTAGTTCTATCAGCTGGAGCAGCACGTCTATCCAAATTCAACTCTCTAACACTTTGTTCGTAGTTGATTGCATTTGGATCTTTAGGTTCTGCAAAAGCTGATTTTTTTTGTTTTGGAACAGTCCCTAGGGCTTGAAGAACATCAGCAAATTCATCATCTAATTCATCAATTTGACCTTCTCTTTCCTCTTGAGCATGTTGACGTTGCTCTTTATAAAATTTGGATTTGGCAATAACTTCCTTCATAACTTCTGCTTTTGTTTTCTTCTTTGGTACAGCTTGTTCTTGTTCTAATTCTTCTTCTGGTCCATCGATTTCCAAAGATCTCTTTTTAGGTTTCAAAAAATCATCATCTGATCCTGCAAGATCATCTTCATCTTCAAAATCATCTTGTAATGCCAATGATTTACCATAATGTGTTAGCTCATCACCAGAATCATCATCTAAATTGAACAACCCACTTCTAGAGCTTTGCATTTGCTTTTCACGAGTGAAACGAGCAAGCATTTTCTCTTCAGGCGTCATTGTTTTATCATTTTCACCGAAACGACTATCATTAAAGAATCCATTCTTATTCTTATTTGATCTTTTAGCTTCATAAGCGGCTTTTCTTTGTTCTTCAGCTGCTTGTTTCGATGCACCTGGTCTACCTTGTGAACCTCTGACAAATCTATCACCTGTGTCGGTCTTCTGTCTGTTGATTTTTTTTTCAAAAGGATTGAACTGTTCTCTAATCATTTGAATCTTTTCCTGTGTATCATCACGACGAGAATCAGATGGGGCCTTCTTTGAGCTTTTCCCCTTTCTCTTCACGTTTGTTTGGCCGGTAAGACCATTCTCCTTCAATGCAGCTTTTAACTGCTTTAACTGAGAACCTGCCATTTTGACTATTCTTTACTGCTAATACTATCAAACCTATCTATACAATTTAGAGATGAGCTTATACATTAAAGAAATAATTTTTTCGAGCCCTCGGTTGAGACACACCTTTGGAATTCCGGGGAGAAATCTGGTCGGATTAAATCATCGAAATCGAAATCGAAATAAAGCCAAAATGGATAGACCATAATCAACACAAGACACTTTTGTGGAAGACAAAATTTTGGCTTGAATTAATATTGATACAATGTCAAGAGACGCACCAATTAAGGCAGAAAAGGATTATACCGAGCTCTTGGACGAGCAATTCCCACAAATTGAAACCTTGGGGAAAGTATGTTGAATTTCAATTTATCTTTGGTGGCAATAGATTTACTAACGATAAATTTGTAGAATGATTATAAAAGTGCATTAGAAAAATTGTTATTGCTTGAGAAGCAAACACGTCAAGCATCTGATTTAGCTTCATCAAAGAGAGTTTTAACCAAAATTGCTGATGTCTTAGCTGAAAATAAGGATTGGAAGAGTTTAAATGAACAATTGGTATTATTATCCAAAAAGCATGGTCAATTGAAAATAGCTGTTCAAACTTTTATTCAAGAAGCCATGACCTTTTTGGACAAGACAGGAAGTTTGGATACTAAGATTGAATTGATTGATACTATTAGAACTGTTACTGAAAATAAGATTTTTGTGGAAGTGGAACGTGCTAGAGTTACTAGAGAATTATCACACATTAGAAGAAAAGAAGGTAAAATTGATCAAGCTACCGAACTATTGGTGGAATTACAAGTTGAAACTTATGGTTCAATGAATTTGAGAGAAAAAATGGAATTTATTTTGGAACAAGTTGAACTATGTATTTTGAAAGGTGATTTCACACAGGCAAATATTTTATCAAGAAAGATTCTTGTCAAGACATTACAAACTGCTGAATATCAAGATATCAAATTACAATATTATGAATTATTGATTAAGATTGGATTAAACAGTCATGATTATTTAAACATTGCTAAATATTATTTGTCAATTTATGAAATTGAAGATATAAAGAAAGATGAAACCAGATGGAAACCTGTTTTAATTAATATTGTTTATTTTTTGGTTTTATCACCTTTTGATAATTTACAAAATGATTTAATTCATAAATTAGAAGCTGATAGTAATTTGAAAAAATTGGAATTACATTTACAATTGGTTAAATCATTTATTACACAAGAATTAATGAGATGGCCAATAATTAAAGAAGTTTACAGTAAAGAATTGGAAAAAAGTGAATATTTTGATAATAGTCAAAAGGAGAATGTTAAACATTGGAGTGATTTACGTGATCGAGTAATTGAACATAATTTAAGAGTTATTTCCACTTATTATACAAGAATCACATTATTAAGATTAAATCAATTATTAGATTTAAATGAAACAGAAACTGAACATTTCATTAGTACATTAGTTAATCAAGGTACAATTTTTGCTAAAATTAATAGACCAGCTAAAATAGTGAGTTTTGCTAAACCAAAAGATTCAAATGAATTATTAAATGAATGGTCAAATAATGTTGATGATTTATTAGGTCATATTGAAACCATTGGTCATTTGATCACTAAGGAGGAGATGATGAATGGTATCAAGGCATCATCATAGATAATGAATGTATTGTATATCTTTGAAAAAAGTGTAGTTTTTGTTAACCCTTTGAGTTATCCTCTCTTCTCTTTTTAGCACTTTCAACTAATTCGTTCCATCTTTCTTTCAATTTTTTGGTTTGATTTTCCAAAGATTTGTTCTCTTTAGTTAAATGATTTAATTTTTGTTCATATTGTACCCCTCTGTTTTTGTCTTGTGCCTGTAAATCATATTTCAGAGTGGTTAAATAGTTTCGTAGGTTGATTTTCAATTTCTTGTGGAAGGATTCATACGAATGTAAGCTTTCGCTGTAGCTCCCCAATAGTTGTTTCAATGTAGCATTTTCCAATTCTAATTCTTCAATGGATTTACCAGATGGTTTAATTTTGGTATTGGAATCAATATCAGGTTTAATCTCCTGGGTTGGTGGATTGATCTTTATCAGGTTATAAACCTGCACCTGGAACTTCGCCAGCGGGTCCTTGTTCTCGTCGTTCACCAGGTCGTCTATCCCTCTAGCAGATGCCAATGAGCTCGTGATGTTCTCTGCCCCAAATCTCTCTTTACCCTTCTGAACACTCTGCTGTGGAGCCAGGGGGGCTCTTCTGTTCTGCATCACCTCCAGCTCACGGGCTCTTCTCGAATGCTGGTCCACCAGGATCCGCAGGGCACTGTTGATCTCAGCGTTATCTGTCTGGGCTAGCTGCTGCTCAAACAGCCCACTGGCCTCTTTGTAGAGACTTGAAGCGTCCTTGAACTGCTTCTTCACCACCAATCTATCTGCCCGTTGCACCAAATCGTAGGCCTACAAAATGTCAGTACAGTAACAACCAACCAATCAATAGGATCACCCACCTCATTCAGCGACATCTTCAAGTATCACCACAATTCACAAAAATCCATCAAGGAACCCTTTTAAAGCTCAAATATTCCATCTTGTGTCAAAAATCGTGCTGATAACAATAGCGAAATATTAAACAGAGCATTTTCGCTACCAAAACAATACACTCAAATTGCACAAATTCCACAAGCACTATTCACTCGTTTTGAAGACCAAAGTGGCAGAAGACACATAAACCCAGTATAACCACTGACAGCACCATTTTTAAAAGGTCATCTCAGTGCAAAAAAAACGAGCTTTAAGGGTGGAATTCTCGACAAGTTGACCAAATTTCACTTCTCTTTTGTGCTACATCATGACAGACCAGATCTTTAAAGAGCCCCAACAGTTTTGGGACTTCTTGAAGAAGACACTAGACTGCCCCCAAGTCGAAGACTTTGACCGGGCAAACACCACGCTAGTCACCTACATCAAGACCGTGGCAGACCATGTCCAGATATACATCAACGAGGATCGTGATCTATATCGTTGTGCTATTGATTTGGTTCATAGTGGGATATACGAAATACACAGGTTGTTTTGCATATCCAAGATGCTCTCTTTCATGAACATTGACATGCTAGAGCAGAATTTCAAGCTCTTTGTCAGTTATGTCCTTCTACTTGATTGTAAAAATGATGTGTCAATATTACAACTCGTTCAGGATTATCAAGGATTTCATGTTTTCTACAAGAATTTGCATTCAAATTTCCAAAACATTGCATTGTTATCTAAAGGTGATGCAGATACTCAGTCAGTCAATATCATCAAAAGAATATGCACAATACAGTTGGATATGATGTTCCAGATTTGCAAATATCTATCACTATCCACAGAGGAACTATCAATAATAGATACTTTTTTCGTCAATTATATATTCGAGTCATTGGAAGTTGTCGACGCCGAGGAGGATATGTTTAATTTCTCCAAATTTAAAATTATCCTAGCGGTCAATGAACAATTCATGATTGTATCAAGGGAAAGTAAAATCGAAAATAAAGTATTCACAACAATTGCAACTCATACAACATTTCGAAATTTCAGTGAATGCTTACTAGTATATTTCAACAGAGAAGAAGATCGTTGTTTACAAATTATGATCTCGAAAGTGCTTTACCTTATCTTCACCAATGATAAGACTTCAGAACTTTTCTATCATAATGATTTGAACGTCTTGGTTGATGTGCTTATTAGAGAACTAAGGAACCTATCAGAAGAGGAGGAAAGTATCAGAAATACATATCTTAGAGTGCTATACCCATTGTTGAAATGTTCACAATTCGAAGATACAGAATATAAAAAGGATAAATTAAAATCAATATTGACTTATTTTGCAGGACAAAGTGAATCAACATTTTGGCATCAAACTGAAACAACAAAAAGATTAGCATTACGTTGTCTTTCGATAAATTGGCTTTCGAGAGAACAATCACCACCTTCAGATTCTTCTTCACTCGTACCATCTCCAACAAAGGATACATTGACTGTACCAGAGGTGAATCATTCAAATACATCTATTAATTCAATTTCCAAAAGACAACCACCACCGGCTCCATTACCAAGGAAATGCTTTGGAAGAAATGCTGGTCAAGTTATATCTCCAACTATTCGCTAAAAATATCAACTACATCCCTTATGCATCAGTGTTTAATCAATTAATACAAATAGCAATATATTGTTCATAGGGCAATTTCTTCATCAATATCATCTTCATCATCATCCAAGTAGCTTACAGATTCCGCTTTGATATATTCATCTATAGTGGTTTGTACAACTTCTCTTGAATCTTGAAATTCTTCTAACCCATTTTGAAATAATTTCCCATCTCTATATCCACCAACAAATGCATTTCTTCTCATTATTTTATCATATTGTTTACAAGTCTTTCCCAATAATGTCACTATAGATGATGTATTTGAAAGCATTAACCCACTAACATAATCTGAATCAGATGTCTTATAATGCGGAGATTTTTTACCATTGGCAATATGAACACTTGATGAACTCCATGGTACAAATTTGGCTCGTTGTTGTGCCTTAATCACTGCTTTTTGTATATCTGTTTGTTCATATCCTCCTTGTACTATATCAAAAATGGAAATATACATATTATGTCTTTCTTCAACGTCAATTAATTTGATCTTTTTATCTAATAATTCTAATATAACATCATATGCAGAATTTTTACGTATTTGTTTAGCATCTGTGACAAAATCTGATGTAAATGGGGTATAACTTGGTACTATGAAATGTAAATCCGGAGTTGGAACCAATGTAGATATTATACTTGTTAATGAATTGTACATATAACCTGGATATCTTAATGTATTTGTAGTACCAGACATTATGGTGGCTATTAATTCATTGGTTTGTAATGTGGTAGGACTATTGCTTTGAAATGTCTTTATAGCATTGCTCAGAAGTGCACTATTTTCAACAACTATATTTGCATCAGATGATTCTATAAGTCTTTTCAATGTAAGAATTGTATTATATGGTTGAACAACCACATCTGAAGATTGTACACTCTCGGGGAAAATAGAGTATGTGGTGGTCAATTTTTTATTATATCTATCGGTAAGCAGTTCAAGCATATATGACCCAACACCTGAACCTGTACCACCTGCAACAGAGTGAACTAATTGAAATGCTTCTAAATTATCACAAGAGTCTAATTCACGATCAATCATCTCTAAAAACAATTCATTTTGACCATCCGCATAATCATAACCTTTTGACCAGATATTACCTGCACCCAACCCAGTATTAGACAAGTGAATGTTTCTTTCATTAAATAGATTATCAGTTTTAGATCTTATATCTGAAATGACACCAGGTTCCAAATCAACGAGTAAAGCTCTTGGTGTGAATCTTTGATCATCAATACTATTGAAAAACACGTTTGGTTCATCTTCTCTCATTCCTTCCACTGTACTGTACCCATCCGCTCCTATCCCGTGCTCTTTGCATAGTTGGTTCCAGAATTGTTTACCCACTTGGTTACCACATTGACCTGTAAATCAGTTAGTAACTTGTTGATAGTAGTGCTTATCAGATTTACATACCAACTTGAAGCGTTATTATTTCCCTAAAGACTTATTGTTAGTATTGTTTCAGCATCAAAAAGACAATCAACATACGGCATATTAAACTATATCTATCCACCAATTACCAAATAGCGCTTTCTTTACCCTCATCAATACAATTTGATTTAATTGACTTTGTTTACACTTTATAACGCGAAAAAAAAATCAAAACAAGAATGTTGCCCGTTTCAAAAAAAATATGAAAATTCCTACAAATTCACCAAATTTATAACTTTTTATTCAAAATACAAGTGCACAATCTAACATAATATGGGTCTTTGGACAGACCTTTGTCTTTTCAATTTTTTTTTTCTAATGGTTTTTACCTTTCATGCTCTGATTCTCAAACCAGAGGCTGGGGCACCAATACTGGTTATCAATGTAATCTTATCAACTTTACCCTTTTCTGAAGGTTGGTATTTGGCACCAACCAATGCTTCAGAAACAAATGGAGAACCTTTATAAATTGGGGTATAAGTAGCAGCACAGATGTCAAATTCAACATACGGATCAAAGTTGATCTCGATAGCATCACGTGCGATAGTATCAGATTTAGCTTTAATCTTTTGAGCTTGTTCAGCACGAGGACCAGAAGTTGATAACTTCAAAAATTCAGATGCGAAATAGGAAGCAGAAGCATAGTTCTTGTTCTTGAATGATTGATTCATAGCAACTTGTAATGCGTTGATCTTATGTGCTGAGATCATCTTGGCTCTTGTGAAATAAGCAGCTAATTCCAAATTACGTTGAATATCATCAGCTGGTAATGAACGACGTTTCAATTCAATTGAAAGACCCAAGATGTATTCACGAGCAAGCGTCAATGCCTCTTTAGCCTTTTCTTCATCGTCTTCATTATCAACAGCGAGCACTGTAATGATATATATCACTTTACGGAATGATTCAATAGCTGCTGATAAATTGTTTGCTTTAAAGTTTTTGAAACCTTCATTCAAGGTCTTTGAAATTTCTTCGAAACCTGAAATAAATGGCAACACTTTATTAACATCATCTTCCTCGATATCTGCACGGATATATGTTTTCAAAGGTGGTAACTCATCAGAAGCTGAAAGGGATAATTTTGAAGCATCATAAACTTGAAAGAAACGTGAACGTAATGGTTCGAAATTAACAACACCAACTTGTCTGTTTAAAATTTGAGCAGCTGTATCGAAAGCACCAGCGGCGGCATAACCTGCAGCAACCTTGGAGTTACGTAACCAGTGCGATAATTCACCAGGTGGAACTGGTGCACCTTCTTCAACATCAACAAGTTCTTCATCTTCATCATCGACTTCAAGGTCTTCATCACCCATATCCCATCCACCATCATCACCACCTAAATCTTCATCCTCGAATAATGGTTCTTCGAAAGTATTGTTGTCTTTGGTTGTTCTAGAAGTTTCTTCTTCATCTTCAACTGGTTCATTGATATCTAAATCTTCCAATTGACCTAAAATGGCTTTTTCGAAATAAGATAAAGTTGCTGGTTTCAATGGCCATTCATTCACACCTGTGTTAACAGCCTTGGCATTAGAAACAGGAATCAAATCATCTGGAAGTTCAATATCGTCTTCAGTCAAGCCATTTTGTTCCAAGATAGCAGCGGCTAATTCATCATGACCATTGGTCTTTGCAGTAGCATATGCTAATGGTAAAGAACCAGCTTGTGCGAAAGTAGTTGCTCTTTTCTCAGTAGAGTTGTTATAAATGGTGTTTTGAATCAAACTACCAACATCACCACGTTGTTCAGCAATAGCTTCCATTTTAGATAATTTACTTGAATCACCAGTAATTAAATAGAAGAATGATAATTTATCGAATTGATGTTGAGTTTGATAAACCAATTCCACAATTGAACCATTACCTTGTCTTAAAGCTTCTTGTCCTAATTTTTCCCAAATTTGAGCTGAATTTAAAGATTTAGCTTCTTGTAGGGCAACATCCAAGTTACCACATTCCAAGGCTAATTCAAATTTAGTTTGTGAATCTTGAACGAATTGTAAGGCAACTTCAGGATATCCACTTTTTTGCAAATAGGCAATGATATTTTGACCGACTAATTTTGAAGTTCTTATTAGACGCAACACTTCATAGAAATTCTTGTTGACTAATGCCCTCTTGAAACGATATTCGGTACTATCAATCTTGACAATTTCAACTTCACCATTACGGTTCAAAGTGTAAACATCTCTACCAACAACCTTGGTGATATATAAAGTGGTTTCCAAAGTTTTGATTATACCATTATCACCATTTAACAAAGTATATTTAATATGGTTCAAAGTTGAGTAAAATAAAACACCAGTTTCTTCCCAAGCAGCACTTTTAATACGGATGGTTTCATGCATTGAAGTGATAACTTCCAACTTCTTGTTAACAATAGTAATGGTGTGTTTACTCAATAAGGCAATATATTGGCCGTCTAATGACCAAGTGACATATTTGACATTGTTAACTTGAACCTCAGCTAAGACCTTCTTTTGTTGAGCATCATAGTGAACAACAGAATTACTCTTCAACAACAAAACTGAACCCGGACCACCATAGACAACATCTTTAACAGAACTATCCAATTTGATGGTTTTAGTGGTGGAGTTATCCAAGTCTTTAACTTCCAAATTTTGAGTTGATTTGGTGTACACGACGAATCTGTTACGAGCAATGAAAACTGCGTTGTTACCTTCACCTAATTTCAAATCTTGTGGTTCAATGGCACCAGTGATATCTTTTGGTAAACCAATTAAGGCATATTGATCGCCAGTGGTGACAAGAATTGAACGGGAGCTTGGATTGTAAGACAATGTTCTCAAGTTATTCCAGGCATTACCGATTTTCTTCAATGATAAAGTTGGTAATGAAGAAACTTGTCTATCATAATCAAAGATTTGAACTTGTCTATCGTTGTTAACATAGTATAATTGGTTTTGATAGATAGAATGAGCTGGACGTTCACGATCCAATTTGAAAACCATAACACCTGAATCATGACAACTTGCAAACAAATTAATATGTGGATGTGAGGCAATTAACCAGAATCTGTCATGATCTCTCTTGAATTGTTTGACAGGAGTACGTTTGTTCAAATCCCAAACTCTAATAGTTTTATCTTCCCCAACGGAGATGATTAAGTCTTGGTGTGGATGGAATGTAACACTTAGAACATTGTTTGTGTGACCTCTGCATGTATCAACTTCCCAAGCTTTGGTATCACTCATTCTCCATAATTTAACTTGACGATCATCACTACCTGAAACAATCAATGGTAAACGAGGATGGAACGAGGCCCAGTTAACACCTCTATCATGACCTTCTAATATATATTTCACAACAGCGTCAGTGTTACCAAAGATATCTTGTTGTGGAACATTGTTACGTCCATATTGTTCTTCATATATGTTATTTTGTGGAGCTGAATGTTTTTGTCTTAATCCAGAGATATCCCAGACTCTAACAGTTTGATCCAAAGATGCGGAAACAATCAAATCTTCTGATGGATGGAATTGTGCACTCATAACATAATGATTATGACCAGTTAAACATGCAATTTCTGAACGATTTTGCCAATTCCAGATTCTAATAGTTTGATCATCTGAAGCTGAGATGATCCATGGCAAGTCATGATGGAAATAAACGGTACGCACATAATCCAAATGACCATTCAAAGTAAATAAACATTTACGAGTATCTAATGACCAAACTCTAACTGTATAGTCATCACCACCTGAAACGAAAAGAGGTTGAGTTGGATGGAAATCCACTGAACGAACAGAACCTTCATGTTCTTCAAAACGGTCAATCAAAGTACCCATTCTGTAATCCCATAATTGAATTGTAGAGGAGTGTAATGAAACTAGAATCCATGGTCTGTGAAGTTTAATGTTAGTATATTCTTAAATTTCAATCTGTTATTGTTTTGATTCACATACCTTGTTGGGTGGAAGGCAACACCTTTCGCACGGGAAGACTTCGATTCAAACTGATTGACTGTTAGTAGCTGATATCGAAAGGGACACCATACATTGATTTCACAAGTTTCGATTTATAAAATTGGTTGTACTTCCAGTGTAATTGATTTGTTGTTTTCAATGTTGGCTGATCTCAAATGTCAACATACCTTCGTTAGCATCTTCATTTTGGCACGATTTGTTCCTGAAACTGTCCACAAAGCTGAATTGAGCTGGGGTAAATTGCGGTATCAGAGATAACTAATCGGTTGTTTGAAGAACTGACTCTAATGAATTGAGGCCAAGTGTACCGATTGTATCTAATTGATCGAACCTTTCGCGTGTTCTTTAAGCAAATGGTTGACAATTCAGAAAAATTCGAGATCAAGGAGCCGGTAGGGCCACAGAGAAAATTCGCGGAAAATGTGACCCTATTCTGGGCTACTGACACGGTCACACATGACAGTGGTGTAGATGAGATGGCTACGATTACGTGGTTGAAGCTGATGAGTGAAGGTATTATTGCATATTATATAAATTAGTATGAAAATAATGTATAATATGGTAAGTTTATAATGCAGTGGAGAACATCAAGATAACAGACATGAATAACCCAAGGAAAGAAGACGAGCTAATCATTTGATTTGCAACGTTTGAACTGGCTGTAGTGGAATATTGAGCAAATCCACCATTATTTGAAGAGTCACTAGAGGAGCTATCGGAGTCTGAGTCTGAGTTTGAACCTGAAGTTGATGTTGAATCACCATTAGAACCAGACCCTGACTTGGTAGCTGTAGATCCCTTGGTGGAGGAAGATGATGAAGAATTACCAATGTCCATATCAAGACCAGTGGCATTATTGGAAGCCAAAACTGTATCTTCATCAGTGATTGCAATATACTCCATATCGAAATGCTCTGTAGAGTTATAAACATACGACACGTCACGAGTGATATCGGTATCATCTGGCGGAGCATAACACTCAACTGTGATATTTTTAACAAGCATATAGTAATACCCATTATCTTTAATGTCATCAGAATCCCAATCAATAGAACCACCTGCCCATTCAATTGTACCAGCCTTATTACTTTCATCACCACCTGGCCATAATGATATTTGAACTCTTGAAGGACTCTGTGGATAATGATAAGAATCAGTTGATGAATTGTAAGTGTCTTCCCTTTTCAATGTTCTAAAGGAATCACCATCAATTGACCAAGTTAATTCATCAGGTGTCCAATCGATCTCATAGGTATGATAATTTTCATAAGTATCAGTAACGTTATCCACTAACACATTTGAATAATTTAACACATTTTCATAATAAAAATTCGATTCCGCTTTTGTCAATGCTGATCCAACAAATTCATAATCAATTTCATCTTCGGCATTAGAATATAAGATAAAAGCACTGACAACACCAGCTAAATGTGAAGTCTTTAACGTGGCTTTGATTTTACCAAACCAGATATAACGACTTGATGAAACCACTGTACCAGCAGTATGGTTTGGCATGGCAATTACTAAAGCGTCATCAAAATTATCGACATACCCATCATAAACCCAATCTCCATCATTTGGATCACCAAGGAAATCACTAGTTTCCACTAAAGAATCTGTTGAATTGAAAATTGTTGTCATATTTTTACAAACAGGCATAGGCACACATGCTTCTTTGCTATTGTTAGTTGTTAGTACTCACACTATTCATCAATTAATTGTAAATCACTTTTGTTTCAAATCTGGTAAAATTGGTGAAGCACAGCCATATTAAACATTTAGACTTTAGACCGTACCTTTAATCACTTCAGATCTTGAATATCTTACTTACGAATATGAAAACTCTGGATGACAACCACCAAGACATGTAGCACCTCTACCACAGACCCCATATTGTGAACAGCACGGTGTATCCTCAGGACATGGATTTGAAGAATTACAACTTATAGTTGAAGAAACTGTCTGTAAAAAGAATGACGCTATCACTAAGAAACTTAGTGATGATGAGAACTGCATCTTAACAACTATATATGGGTTTGATCTTCTTTTCCTTGGAAAGCGAGCGTATGGATCTTTTGATCTCAGGTGAGGATTGATGAATGCGAAGGAGTGAATCGAGTATACCTTTGGAATTCAGAATTCAAAGACACTCTAGAGAGTTATGTTCGAGAAAGCTCACCGCATATACTACGTTTCCACTTTGCATCAAATTTCCCGATCCGGTAATAATTTGTGAAAAAAATTGAGAAAACGCGCCAAATTTTCAGGAACCAGCGAAAAACGGCGTCGCTTGCGTCAATTTGGCGCTTTGGAAGCATAGTTTGCGCATATGACAAAAGGCTTAGCTCTCTCGAGGCTACAATGTCGTGTTTCAATGACAAGGTATTTTTGTTTTGATTAATATATCGATTTTATTGGAAAAGGGCCAACTCACTCAACGTTGCCCCTTCAGCTTCCTGCTGATCTAGAGCATCTGTTATTTCCACTATTACAAACCTGGTAAAGAGAGAATGATTTGCGATTTCAAATTCCGTAATGTTATTTGGGAAGAGATCAATCTTTTTGGAGAGCTCCTCGCTATAAGGCTCACTGATCTCAACTTTCAAATCTTCAACAATCTTGGTGAACTTCATTTGTTCAATATTCTGGTATGCCTCTTCAAAATCCAATGCTATCTCCTCTGTACCGTATAAAGAGACAGTCTTTGCCGGTCTTTCACCCCATACAATTAAACCTTTAGTTAACTTCTGTGGGAATCCTAAGTCAACTAACAATCTAGCTGGGTTCCTATCTATTGGCTGCCAATACGTGTAATTGTTACCATCAATAGCTGATAGTGGTACATCACCAGCGATTCCAACAGTTAGATTAGTGATTGGTTTACACTCGCTCGTAGATCCATCAATATTCAGACCAGGAATGAAAAGAGGAACTTTTAACTTCTCACCTGGTAAGATTTGATATCTTCCAGCTTTGACATTTCTCTCACGAACTTCAACTTCGATAGGCTCATCACCTTTATGAATAATAATTCCCTCCACATCTGTAACAACAACATCCAAAATCTGGTTTGAATATTTAAACCCACTAATTTTCACACCTCCAGGCAATCCAGTGATGGCAACAGGGTCAAAGATCAAAAATCTATCAAGCTTCCCATCAGCCCCAAGTGTGGCAGAGTATCTCAAGCCATGAACTCCATAGACTAAAGCTTGTAAATAACCACCATGTCCTGTCAAAAATGGGAAAGCTGGATTAGTACCACCATTAGTAACAGGATTATCATCAGCTTGCTCACTGAATTGTGCAAATGGAGCACGAAGATACGGCAACACTGATTTTTGTAAATAACTATAAGTAGAACAGCCATGATTCAACAATTTGGCAGCTGAAATAGAAAACACAGGGAAAGTCATTGCAGGCCCGACATCCGATTGTCTTCTCGAATACCAGTGGAGATCTCTAACACCCTGTTCATAACTGTAATGATCATTGAAATCTAATGGGAAATTTAACATAATGACATCTGCTTGCTTAATAGAAACTGAAGAGTTCATTCCAGTGTATTCCAATGTTATATTATGTTCTGATCTTGGAATATGGATAGAGTCGTTCACATCAAGCCATCTTGGATTTATGGGTTCCCCTAGATGGCTTGCGGCCATAAGCGTCCACTTCAATAATGAATCGATACCAGCATTCGTGAAAGCACCATTATCAACATGATTAGCAAATTCATCTGGATCTGTAAGATTGTGTGTAACAAATTGTTTTAAAGTATCATTGAAAACGACATAATCTGCTAAAAAGTTTGACGCATCTCTTAAAAATGGCCAAGTGGTATATCGCAAGTAATTCTCATCACCATTTGCCATATAAATCAACCAAGAGCTATAGGCTATATCTACATTTAAATGATACTCGTAATTGACACAAGGACCAGTTGAGGTACAATTTCCAAATCTACCAGATGTCCATGGATATGCAGCACCTTCATAGTTGTGCAATTGAGCATTTTCTATAGCTTGACCATGAGTATAGTTTCTATATTGATTTAATGATCTTGCAACTTCTGGAGCAAAAGGTAATATGGCAGGAATGATCCAAAGATCTGTATCCCAGAACACTTGGCCTGAGTAACTATCGGAAGATAGTCCACTCGTGCCTAGTGCAGATGTCAAATCTCTTGTACCAATTCTTGAATTAGCATAAAGATGGAATAAACTCGCACGTGCTGCAAGTGTTAAAAAGCTATTGGATGGAATATAAATGTTTGTCTCGTTAAATTGCTCAATCCATTCTTGATCGTGCGCTTCTCTCAATTTGCCATCGCCAACACCTTGTGCAAAATCAATAATTTTTTTAGCATTCTCAAGTTCTGTGCTTCCATCTCTTTCCTGAAATTCTGAGGATATCACACCGACAAGTTTGTTAATAGTGATTGGGTTTCGAGTGACAGTAACCTTCTTTTCATTGATCACACTCGATCCATCCTCGGTGACATAAGCATGTGTATCGTTCACAACTAACCTAGAGTATACTGCAGCTCTTGAGTAATCCACGTTATTAGGTGCAACTTCCATGAATATACCACTTTGATCATCGACTCCAATATTTTCAAGTGTAGTTCTTTCAGAGGTTGTGAAATTAAGCTTATCCTCTACAACAACCTCCAAATCCTCATCAACAGCAGATAAGGTAATCGACATCATTGCCAATGGGGCGATTTGCTTATGTGCCACTATTTCAATATTAACATTAATTTTATCCATCCAGACCAATTTTGTAGAGACGACGCCATTTTGTAATGATAAGTTCTGCACGTAATTTGAGATCTCATCGTCAAAAGTAGTTTGTGGATCGAAAACATGGTCATCCCCAGCTATAGTGGCATGTAATCCTAAAGTTGCCCAATAAGGTATAGACGATATAACACTATCTGAGCCATTTGCGGATATCTCTGGGAAGTTTGTTTCTGGTAAAGTTGGCTCTAAACAATAGAATCCCGCCACAAAGGCACCAGTATACCTTTTGTTAAACAATGGCCAACCGTTGAGTAAATACTCGTCGCTCTCCGAGTTTGCATGGATGTTCATCTGATCATGTGTGAAGCCTTGACCTAATGTTGAGATTCTAGCACCAATGTACCCATTTGATACGTATGGCTGTCTTGAATAAACGTTTTTGGAGAATTTTGTATTCCCCAACACGTATAGCGCTTCGTCGTAGAAGGCATGATGAGAATCTGGCACTTGTCTAAACAACTTCTGACTTTTTTCGAACACTTTTCTCCATCTTGTTGGTTCATCATCAATTAGAGTAGCTGTTGCATTCAGCATAGCGCTTGGTACAAACGCCATAAAGACGATTAAAATTGGTAATAGCAGCGTCATTGAAAACAGTATGGACTTTCTTCTGAGTGTTCTTGGTTGTTCAAAGTTAGAGCGTCGACTTGGAGCTTTTTCAATGGACGCCATTGTGATTTTATAGATCTGTGGGGTTTCTCCTTGGTGTCAATCTTTTATTTTTCGGTTAACGAAATAAGATTATACTTTCAACTGATGAACTGGGTACTATTGCTCAGATCTTGGTATAATGTGTGACTGTGAATGGCTTTGGCACTTTAGGCTTGGGGTAGCTGAGATCTGGTGAGTTTTCCTGCCTTGTTCCACATTGAACAATTATAGTAACCGTGGGCTTTGGGACGAATCTCTGTACTCCAAGGTTTATATATGGAGATCTCGTCTTTGTGTCAAGCCTCGGATTAGGCTAACCTTATAAGAAACATATTTCCTAGTTGCTCTGGTGGATACACACCTATTCTGAGACTTTGAACCATTAAGATCAGCCTAAAGTGGTGAATACAGGCAGTTTATGGCTCATAATCAAAGCATTGTGTGTATGGTTGGTTTTTATATGACTTGATACCCGGTAGCCCTTTAGATTTCAAATCTCTGCCTATATTCAACTTCCGCTTGCGTTCAAAACTCAATTGAACACCACATACACCTACAATAGATAAAACCATATGGAAAATACACCACTGAGCCCGAATAAAGCTTTAAATAATTATAAGACCATCTACCTCTAAAACACTATACTACAACTAATGAACCACTTATCACCACATTCTCTATAGTAAAACCTTCTGATTATATAATCAATTCTTGGTCACCCTCTCGATGTGTCCCCTTGCAACTTCCCAGCCAATGAAAATCGATTTTCGAGAAAGGCCCAATGAAAAATCCCACCTCCCAAATCTTCCAAAAATCGATCCCTTTTTCAAATTCAACACCTTAAAACTATTCCCATTCTCTTTTATACCAAGTTCAATTTTAAGATAATTGAGAAAGGTGGCAACCTCTTTTATATTCCTAATTGAATTAATCTTAAAAGATCAAAATGCTTTCTCGTTCTGCTATCCGCTCAGCTGCTAGATCAGTTGTTGCTGCTAACGCTGCTCGTTCAATCAACCGTGTTGTAAGTAAAGAATTTTTTGTTGAAGATTTCTACATAGACAATTGGGTGAAAGGGGTAAAATTATTGGAATAACTTCACAAGTAATCAATTGAGATGATACAATTGAGCAATTGCTGTTCAATGGGGGTCAATTGACCTCCAGGATTGATCAGTTTGGGCCTTTGTTTTTTTTTGGGCATGAGGAAATTTCCCCAAGGTCAATATATGGGTGTCAATTCTAGATCAATATTCATCAACATTTATCATATTCCATCAGAATGACAGTCCAATTACATCAACAGGATCAAAATAAATCAATCACAAGTCAATTGTCATGAGGATCTTGTTGTCTATTGACATTTTTGCTAACAACTTTTTTTTAGGCTCGTCCAGCTATGATGGTCGCCGGTCGTCGTTTCGCTTCAGCTAAAGCTCAACCAACTGAAGTTTCTTCAATCTTAGAAGAACGTATCAGAGGTGTTTCTGAAGAAGCTAACTTGAACGAAACTGGTAGAGTTTTATCCGTTGGGTAGGTATTTATCGCTTAATGCTTAAAAGGTGACTGGAAAGAAAGGAGATTAGATCCAATTGAGATTTGGGCAAATGATCAGCTAAGTGATGAAGATATTGATCATATAATGTATCTCTATTACAAGTTTGTTCTCGAGAATTTCATCGTTTGTTGCTGGCTTGTTCATTTTGTCCATGTGTTTTTTTTTCAGTCCCGAGTTTTTTTTCTCGGGCACCCCTGAAAATTTTTAGGGTCAATCAAAAACAACACGACTCAACAAAGAACAGCGTCTTAATAGATGCAATTGAACATTCTGTCGAATCACAATTGTCTAATCTCAATCTGCAGTCACTAATGTCCATTCTCAGTTAAAGAACTTATATACTAACAGATCGATAGTGATGGTATTGCTCGTGTTTTCGGTTTGAACAACGTCCAAGCTGAAGAATTAGTTGAATTCTCATCAGGTGTTAAAGGTATGGCCTTAAACTTGGAACCAGGTCAAGTCGGTATTGTCTTGTTCGGTTCTGATCGTTTAGTTAAAGAAGGTTCAACCGTTAAACGTACCGGTAAAATTGTTGATGTTCCAGTTGGTCCAAAATTATTAGGTAGAGTTGTTGATGCTTTAGGTAACCCAATTGATGGTAAGGGTCCAATTGAATCTGAAAAACATTCAAGAGCCCAAGTTAAAGCTCCAGGTATTTTACCAAGAA